>KZ308853.1:354168-392504 GCA_000376725.2 Ladona fulva | reverse complement strand
ATATATTCTTCGTATACGTGAGTAGAATTAGATAACGAAGCGATAAGGATGGCGGCCGATGTTGAGGGGAAATGGCGCAGAACCATCCTAACGGGGATTCCGAGAATTACGTCTAAAAGTTTGAACTGCCACGATTTGAATGCCACCAAAGAAAATTATTTTGTAATAAGTATATCTGCACGCGTATGAAGATATCACAGCCAATTACGAATGCGATTTTCCACCTTAGTAACGCATGCGGTATAAATGTTAGGTAAGGACTTCCAAATGTTTCCTTATGTACTATTTTGATTTTTGTTACAAAATAATTTGTAGAAATCAAGCTGAAATCCAATAATTATACCATTATTCAGAGGAATTAGGCGAAGAGTACTGCACGGAGACGAAGAAAAATTATAGTATATGCTTTCTTTAGAGGTATAGTATATATGATAAAATAAACCTCTAAAGAAACTTTTGATGCATTTTTAGAATCAAGGAATTGCAATATATCAAATAAATATCTGTCCGGTGACAATTTCCGGATCTTCGTTCCTTTCCTCATCAGCAGCCGTGACAAAAGTCTATTGAGTATGAAGTATGAATGTGAATAAGAATTTCTTTAATTTCAGGAGCGGCTAATGAAGAAGTTGGGCCCCAATTCTTTTCCATTCACATTCCACTTCCCTCCGAATTCTCCATCGTCCGTAACACTGCAAGCAGGAGAGGATGACAACGGAAAACCCTTGGGGGTGGAGTACGCCATTAAAACGTACGTCGGAGAAAATTCCGAAGACAAGGGACATAAACGATCCTCCGTCACGTTGGCCATCAAAAAGGTGAGCTCACGAATTTGCAAGCGGACATTCGTCTCTTATTTAATGGTCAAATATAGAGTACGCATTAAGTAGTATTATACAACACATAAGTAACCCTTTTCAAAAAAGTTGAGCGACTAAGTTGTCTAGTATACAGCCAGTAAATTCATTCTTCTTTCTATCAATTAGGAAATTATAATCTTTTAAAACTACTATCTCGAAAATAATCGAAGCACTCTTCTTCTTCAAATTCAGGACGTACTACATTGAGGCGTGCGTCCAAAATAGAATCAATTTGTTTAATAAATCTTAAAATTTTATATGAAAACTTCGATTCAAACTAAAAAAAAATACAAAGCCTGGAATAATATCCGGAGATCCTCAACTTTTTACGGGATTAGACAATGCTTTGTTTAGTTATTCAACTGATGGTATTTTTAGTAATAATTCAATGGGTTCAAAAGATTTCGTCTCTATTAAACAGTATAAGATTCATGAAATCCTGATTTCATTGTATACATTTTCGAGCTCCTAAGAAACTATTCTGCATTGAGAAATAGCTCTATAGAACGTGTTCTTCATTAACATCCAAGTCTGACATTGGCATAGAGAGTACTTTATTAGAAGAATAACTTTGGAGATCGAACTGCATGGTTAATACAATGATTTTTTACAAAGGGTTATTAAAATTATATTATTCCGATTTGTATAAAATGTTATCGATTAGTCTTCATAAAAAATGGAGTAATGTTTAATACATTATCATAATTTTTGTCCACCGAATACTTGATAAAGACTTCTCTCAATGCGTGATTTTACAACATCGCGACAAGTTCTTTACTGTTAATAAACAATAAATTATTTTTAGCTTAACCATAGTCTAAGGTTAAATAATTTTTATCGCATATCTCCAGGGACGCAAAGGAAATAACAATATTAGTTAAACCATGGCTCCCTTAAGTTAAAAATAAAAAAGAGATGCTGAATCTAAGAAATAGAAATGATATCTAAGAAATAGAATGCTTTAATAGACATAAATACTGTATTTCCTTTTAAATAGTGGTCATGGTACTAATTATTAATACATTTCCTTTTTGATTCACCTAATATTTATGTAATTCCAAGTTTCTTATCGGAATTTGAATAGTATCGTAAAATGCGTAATATTAGGCGAAAGAGATTACCCTTCGCTAAATCCACTTACGGAGCCGAAATTTCGGGGAATTTTAAAAAATAGATACCTTCGGATCACCAATAACAAATTTCCACTTCTCTCTGACCTTTGAGTTAAAACATAACCCGAACTTAGCGGTTTTCTTTCTACCGCATCGATACTTATGGGTCTTCTTAATTCATAGAACAAGATTAAGGCTCCACACGATTCTCTAAAAGTTTCAAAATTCAGCAAAATTCAACAAAAATGATGCAGCTGAAGCTTGAAATCTTAAGAAAATTATTTTTCCAGATCATGGTAGCTACTTTCCTTAATCCATCTCGATGAGATTTCTAATAATCAGGAAACCTATTTCAAGAGAATTTACATCGTAAGAAATCAATCTTTTCGAAAGATACGATTATGATTTAGAATAATTGATTGAACTCTGTGAAGATAGATAAGTTTAAGCTGAAGATGAAGGGGATACGTTGTATTCTCATGTTCTTGACGGTCGCACAGACGCACTGAGCCTAATTTTGATTCAGAAAGTTCGTTTTCGTAACTCATTAACCTATCTTAAAATATTCTTACTTTAAAAAGAATTCCAAAGAATGCGATACTTGAAATAGTGATTAGCTGAACTCTGACCTCTTCGACGTTTTATTGTAGAATGACCTGAAAATGCATTAAAAATAAATTTTCGATCGTTGTTTCAAACGTACATATTTCTCTTCTTAATGTTCTTAAGGCGTAAAATGAAGCTAATTTGTATTCCCCCATACGAATAAAGGGAAGAAGCGAGAAGCAATCACGTACGGCAAAAACTACATTTGAATTTCTTTCCTCAATTTATATAAATCACTTCAATCGAGTGTTTATTCCTGCAGATTCAATACGCTCCAGTGAGTCGCGGTCGTCGCCTTCCCAGCTCTCTTGTGTCCAAGGGGTTCACATTCTCTCAAGGAAAGCTTAACCTCGAGGTCACCCTCGACAAGGAGATATACTACCATGGCGAGAAGATCACCGCCAACGCCATTATCACTAATAACTCAAGAAAATCAGTGAAGAATATTAAGGTAAGAAGAATAAACCCAGTGGTCGCTAAATCGCAAAATTTCGCTCACTACTTGTGCAAATCGTTATCAATATAAAAAATGCGATTTGGCGTTGTATACTATATGTCTACCTTTTACCCTTGTTTTAAACAAACCGAAGACAAAATACGAGACTGCTCCACTTAAATGCCGAAAATAATACTTATGTATTTAGGCTCAATTTCCAGATAAACTTCACTAATAAGTTGAATTTTATGCGGAGAGTATTTGTAATAACACGATTTTATTNTATTGAAATTGAAAGCCGAAATATGAATTTATCGGCATCTGTTGTACTCGTATATTGGAATAAAAACTAAAAAGTTAGGATATATATATACACACACACACACACACACATTGATTCCAAATCTGAAGTAGAGCTACCAGGAATGAAAATTAATTATTGCTGAAAATTGATTAAAGGGAAAAGTGATAACCGTGGATGAGTAACACAAGTCGACTCTATAAGTATGTTTAAGGCTCTTTTTCTCTCTGAAGGTCTTCATCGTCCAGCATTGCGAGGTCACTATGGTCAACACTCAGTTTTCGCGCCACGTGGCTAGCTTAGAGAGCCGCGAGGGATGCCCTATCACCCCTGGGGCCTCCCTCACCAAGTCATTCTATTTGGTGCCCTTAGCCTCTTCAAACAAGGACCGTCGAGGAATTGCTTTGGATGGCCATCTTAAGGTAAATTCAAAGAATTGGTTCGCGGAAAAGGGGCCAATGGGAAAAAGAGGCGATTTAACAATGACTCTGGCGAAACTTTATATTTTAATGTTTCGATTATATGCAGTACCTTTAACTCAACCGAGAGTTTGGAGGCATTATCATAACCATACATGGTTCTATAACTCCGTATCTTGTCACTTAGTCCACGTTTCTTTTTTGTCATTTCAGAACGGAATCAAAGTCGTCGATATCAAAGTCAAATAAAATTATATAAACACTGTTCGTTGTAAAAAACAAATAGTTTCGGTAATAATCACTAGCGCATTTTTCAATTCCTGCAGGATGATGACGTGAATCTCGCCTCCTCGACTTTAGTAGGCGAGGGTAAAGCGCCATCAGAGGCGATGGGTATCGTTATTTCATATTCCGTCCGAATCAAGCTTCATTGTGGAACCCTTGGCGGGGAACTTTGCACTGACGTTCCATTCAAGCTCCTTCATCCCGCACCAGGTAACTATGAAAGTTGAATTAGTGTTTATTCCAGTTTGTGTTTTTATTATTATTATTATTACGGAGAAGGGAATATTTCTTCCTCACACTAGTAACTTCCAAAACCGCAAGAGCATTAATAATCTGTGATATACTCTTTTAAAATTTGACGTGCGTATTTTCTAAATCACTTACACTATTTACATTGATTTTGATAGGATATTTGGGAGTAAAAGAGCGCTATTTTGGACTTCAGTCAATCGATATGATTTATTTCTTTTTCTAGAACAAACGACCTTCCTAGTTACCACTTTGGCTACGACTCCATATTCTGGCTATTGTTATTATTTGTTCCCGCAACGAATGAAGAATCTAAGAACATCATAACCATGAAAATCCTTGCGCAGAATAATAGTCATATTTTGATTTTTCAGAAGCCGCTGTTTGCAATATAAAATTTTCTCTTTTAAAATATCTTATTACGAAAGATCCGATTTTCCTTGTAGGTTGTTTCGCAAACTAAGGCAAAAGTTCCAAAATTCCAACATGCAACTGCCATGTATGGAAATGAGAATGGAAAATTCTTTGATAAGTTTTCTTCAAATAACAATATTTGCTCGAAATCCTCTTGTAACTTATGCGCAATATCAATACACTAACTGATCACATCCTACAAAACTTAGAAAATAAAAAATAATGAAAATCACAGTGGTACCTCGACTTACAAACAGCTCAACTTGCGAATTTTTCGTCATACGAACTATTTTTGCTATCTATTATGACTTCAAGATATGAACTTAATTTCGACATACGAACCATGGTGTTTTTTACCAAATGCAACAGAATTAAAAACAATTTAACTTTGACAGAATTTACATCAATTTACACGATTTGAAAAAAATTACGTGGATCGCCAAATGACGTAAAAAGATCTTGCAACACAAAAAATTAAGCGAGATGGTAAGAAAGTGGCATCCAAACAGAAAGGTCTAATATTTTATAAAAAATGTCATTAATTACTGAGTGCAGAAAAAGCGAAAGCCAACTTTGGACAGTTTTCTTACTAAACCTTCTTGACCGAAGAAACAAAAGCAATCGTTATAGAATNAATTAAAATTTTGACGGATAAAAATAATTCTATTGTTGTGCCTATACAAAACGTTTTTTTTTCAACATTAGCATAACAGAACTGATTACTTGATTTATCATAGGACACAATGGAAAACAGGATTTCTAGGTACGATCTTTTTGAGATACAAACTCCGGTCTGTAACGAACAAAGCTCGTAAATCGAGGTACAAGTGTACTAATTTCCCATGTCACTAACGCTGCATCTAAATAACGTAATCCTGAAATTTCACCTAAAATAAAGAGAAAGAGGGTTCTTCCTAAACCATATCTCACAGCAAAGATTTTGGTTTGAAATTTGCAAAGAAATTTATGAAAATAAGAATTGATAGCAACAGAGAAAAGACTCACCTTTTATTTTCTGGAATCCGAGCAGAGAAGATCTACAGGATATGCTCGCAATGTTAGCAAAACGGTCGCTACCGAACGCGTTCGAAGACGAGACGAGTATGACGGTGATTTCAACGACCGACGCGAAATTCAGGAGTCCCCGAAATTCGCAACCGCCGCTAGTAACGCTTCCACGAACACCTCTCATAACCCTTTAATACGCCGTATAACTTAATCATATTAATAGCGTGTAAAAGAGAATCAGCGAATCTGCCGTGGCGAGAAAAGCATAAAAAATCCGAAAAAAAACCGCGCTTAGAGAAGTGAAGCGACTTTCGCGGCTTCATAAACTTTTTCCGTGACTCGTTTATGATATCAAACGGGAATAAAAAAAGCGCATGCGAAATAAGTTGCGAAAAGAAGATCGGGAACCACAGCTGCGAAAGCATCTGGGACATGGAAAAAAAGTCCTTCCCTGATCCCCTCGTCCGCCGTGATTCAAAGGGGACCGGTTGGGCGAGGCGGCAACCACTCAGACATACAGAAAAAACATATCGCATTAATCCAGCAACATTTGTGATGGACCACCACATACTTCCAGTGCCATCTGCAGCGGCCTCGGTGACTCACTAGCGCATTAATTACACCATTTTTTGTTCTTACTGGACTTAATGAAGATTATTGAATACCAGTTCGATTTTAGGGAGTCGTATTTATTTAAGTAATTTGGATTCTAACACCAAAGTAAATATTGAGTTAATAAATTTTTAGTCCAAGAAACTGCTCAAAGTCTGCATGATTCCTAATTACTAATGCCTTTTAGCTGCTTCGTATTATATTTTTTAATGTTTTTATTTGTCTATTTCTTAGAATATTTTATAAAGTTATTTTTATCTGAAATGTAGGTTCTCTGGCCGTACTTCGTGGAAATACATTAAAAATGATAAAACAGACTTAATAATTTCCACAACACTTATTTGTGGAAATTACTAAGTCTGTTTTATCATTTTTTTATTTTTATCTGTAACTGGCATTGAATTAATTATGTTTATTGTTTCCTTCATTAAACTCTTCTGTATCAATTACCTTTCTTTGAGCTGACACGTTATTGTAATTATTTTGTGCTCTTTTAGGTATTGCCCAGAGCAAAATTAATAAAAAATAAAAAATAATAATATAATAATAATTTTTATGCCGTCGCCAAAACATTGTATTATTCCAAAGTAAAAATATCAATAATTTCCGGTTTTTGGAACTAGGTTTGATCGATATTTTACTAATTTCTTGTAAAAACACTAAGCTTCAATGCAGATGTTCGAGCATTATAAAATCTGTGAACGAAACGCGACAATAATAAGTTAAAGAGGAAACTCGAACGCTCATCTACTTGAACAGGCCGACAGGCGGTTTGCAGGGTATATATGTGTATCGATATGTAAATGTTCTTATGATGCAAAAGCTGAGCTTAGTTTGAATGAAATTTGCAAATCTTTTCAATTGTAACCATCAAGGATTATGAGAAGTTGAACGTAATTTATTGGAATTTAAGATGAGTCGAGACGGGTGGATCGCCTTATTTCTCAGTGAAATACAAGCAGAATAAATCGATCAGAATTATCTACAAACTATCAGACGAAGTTCTTCATTTAATGTATTGAAAAGTATCATCATTTGAAAATAAAAATAAGTGGCTCATAAAGATGAACTGAATAGGAAATATTCAACCACGAAATAACATTCTAATGAATGGCAATTTTTAGGTATCTCTTCCATATGGTAACTGTTTATCTCAGAATTGCGTTTCCAGATTCCGAGCACGATGATTGTAGTTGTAATGATGACAAAATAGAAGAGTCTTTGTACTTTTCTGCAGGAACTTTAAGTCGCTCGCGGTTTCGTAAGCGTGCTTACATCTTAAGCCACAGAAAAAATATTTTCATAGCATATATATAAGATAGTGGAATTTATCTGAAGATGTAAGTACGCTTACGGCGAATGGCGAATTAAAGTCCCTGTGGAAAAGTACTGTTTCTTTTATTCTGCAATGTCTTTCCACGAAGTTCACGCCTTCGGTTATCGCTATAATGACGACGTTTCGTCCTCGTTCCAGTAGGCTTCCTCAGGTCGAAATAGCCATTTGGTAGCTATTTAGTCAAATGGAAATTTACTTATTGTTCTCTTTTCAGGGACTGAAGAAAGGGAGAAGCTGAATGCTGATAAGAAAAGCAGATCGATCGAAAGGTCTCGTTACGAGAACTCTTGCTACGCCAACGACGACGAGGACAACATCGTCTTCGAAGACTTCGCGAGACTTCGTCTTAATGAACCAGAATAGAAGATGAAAGCAAGAAAAAATCAAAATACTTAGGAGGAAGGAATGGGAGGCGGAAATGCAGCAAAGCTTATACGAATCACCCTACCAAATCGACCAAAAAGAGAGCATTTTTCTAACTGTCCGTCTCCCACACCTTTCCTACCTATCCCATAAAAAGCCATGGAAACAAGACGCCAATCGTATAGATAGAAATCCTGATAATTAAACAAACAAAAATGTAGAAAAAAATCGAACTAGCTATGTGGGATGAAATGCGTAAGATTTCCCGTGTTCTCTGGATGTTCTCTTTCGATCGGTCCTTTTGCGATAGAAGCTGTTTTCGCATCGTAGAATGCTTCGTAGATAGCTTTGTCACACACGTCAATTTATCCCTTACAACGCGACTCAAGACCATCAGAATTGGCAGCTAAGAAGTCATTTAGAAGTTTGATGTACAGGCTTCGTCGTCAAAAGTGGGGAATCGAACGTCTAGTTGTAAATATTTGCTTTTAATGAAAGAGTGCGTAGGAAGAGCAGAATTGAATGCGTTTGGCTCTCGAAGCGTTTCCAAAAAATCAATGAAAATGTTTAGTTCTTCAGCGCACTAAGTTTAACTTTTGTCGATTTCGTTAAGTTAAGACGATATGGTTTCAAATAAGGCAATGGGCCAGATGACTCCTGCACAGTCTCGAAGGAAATTTTTAATTTTGCGGTTGTATATTTGATGCATAGCGTCGCCTTTAATCCTAAGTAATTGTACCTTAGTTGAAAGATTTCTTTGTGTTACATTGTAAGTCATTTGGTTTGCCTTACAGAGATAGCATATATATGGTTGTTATATGATTTGAATGGATTTGTTGGTGTCATTTGTCAATATTCTTGAGTGCTTTTTGTGAAGTCATGAGTTTGTTTGTGAACAAAAAAGTTATCAATAAATTATTTTGGCTGTGAACTAATACCTCGTGACATGTTTGAGTATTTTTTATCATTGGGAGCGATATTTATAGGAATCACTTGTCTGAATTATATTCCCCTTTGGATTGTTGTTTAGATGCATACATTTTAATTTGAGGAAATATTTTAAGCGCTCATCAGGAATCTAACAATAGATATCTCCAGAGAAAAGAATAACTTTTTATAATCAAATTACCATCAAGATAAGCAATACTGTGGCACGAAAGAAAAGTGCATGGTAATGTATTGAATTTCATTCATTTTTACATTTCATTTTACTGCCTTTCTTTTATGAATCTCGTCCTACTATCCTTCAAATTCCATTAATATGCCTTTAAACCAGACGTGTCCAACCCGCTGCCCTCAAATCCCATTCGTGCGGCCCGCGTCGCGTAACCGGAGAATAAACGAACGTTGCAAAAGTAGCGTAGCGTAGCGAATCCAAGGGCAAGTATTGAGTACTCAAGTACTCGAAATTTAGTAGCATTTTCCGGGTTATTTGACCGAATATGGAGTTGAAATTTCTCAATTTCCCAGGGCGGCAAAGATAATCTTGGGCACCGATAAGTTAGTGTCTCAAAACGTTTGCATTCTCTCTCTATATTTCTCTCTCCCCTCTCTTTGAGCCTTTGATGTTGTTTGCAGTTCTTTGCATAAATCCCCGACTATCTCTCGAAACAAGTGAAAGAGGGGAAAGGAAAGTTCATTTCTGCTAATCATTATCTTTTAAAACTGAATCTTGGGCCAGCAGCAACTCGGCACAATCTGTCTTGTTATTATAGAAATCATCAGTTGCCTTGTAGCTTCAAGCAGTGACCCTATTTATATAAGGTGCACCTTTTTAAAGGGGTAACAAACGTCTAATTCAGCCAGGTGCTTGTAGATTTTAATTTTAAGAAACAATATTAATCATGCCATTTTTCTATAAATCACATCGACTAATTATCTTTTTCCCTTAAAGTTCCTTAAGTTGAGGACCTTTTTTTACAGATAGAAGTTTTCTTTACTGAAAAGGTCTGTTCATCTCAAAAAGTCTTCTTTATATTTATAGTATAATTATTTTTAATAAGCCCAGTTTTTTTTGGGAAATGTTACGAAAGTGCTACGACACATTCCTGGTTGATGGGTATTTGAATTTTGAGACGGACAAACTCGATGAGACTCCACAAGTTGGTGAAGACATCCGCGTAGTTCTTACGGAGTCGGAAAAAGGTGTTAAATTTTTCAAAATATTTTCTGTTAGAAACAATGATTTAGGATGTACCCATTTTATGATGCATATAATTATGAAAATTCTACAAAAACTTTTGAAATTTAAAAAGTATTTCAAGGAGAATTCAAGTACCCGGGTATTTCTTAAAAAATTAACTCTACAGACTTTTTTCAAGTCCATTCTTCCTTGGGATTTTTCCTGGGCGCGCACCATCTTGCGCAAAATCACCCTTACCCATTTTCCTGCGTTAACTGGTTACCCGGGTAGTTTAAAACCCGAGTATTTTGGATTTCCTATTCACAAGCCAGCTTAATTCTCTTTCCGGCCCATTTCGTGCATTCTAGACGTGACATGTAGCGAAAATTAACGATCCTGCCTTGTTCATGACTTCTCTGTTGGGAATTGAACATCTGCGATCAAGGATTAAAGGAAAGGAAGGTGTCTTAGTAGATTAAAAACCTACGGAAAATCCCAAAGGAATAACAAGTGTGAAAAATAGCGACACGACTGGGACAGGGAAAAATCCTCTTCGCATCTCATCTACCTCCGTCAAAGGATCTAAACTGTGTTTATTCTCCTCAGCGGCTCAAAATTATCCTTCATGTAGAAGGCCAAAAACCTCTCTTTTCGTAATTATACATCCATCAACATACACGCATATTAAAGAATAATTAATTTGGGATAGAACTGCGCTGTTTTGTGCATTTTGAGGCCGTAATAAATCTTAAATCGCGCCGTTTTAACGACAAAAAGGTTTCGTGGAAGGTTTGAAGAGGTAAGTTTTAAGAGAGCATTGCTTTGGAAAGTAACCTTATTCCAAAATCGCTCAACCACTGATGAAATTAATAATGTGAAAGATTACCAAATGAGCTGTGAATGTTTAGCATAATCTTTCATAAAACGCTCCGAGATTGCCCTCAGAGGTGTTATGGAATAATAACTGGAAATATGCCACGAATAAAAACGGACAGGGAGATATACGTCCAGAGATATAAGAATCCACAATCCAAAATCACCTGCATTTTTTCTGAGCTACTTTATGGGATATTCAGTCGAGTTAGAATTAGGCTTCGAAGATCAGAATAGATTATAAGTTTTTGAAAAGAAACGTAGACTTTTTTCTAGAAGTACTACAGTGCTTCGACCACTCTCATGCCCTAGATTTAATTCGTTTGTCTTTTGCCTCATACCGAAGCACCCATTTTATAATGAGCTTTACTCAACCCTCTCTTTCTTTTCACAGAAATACTAGAAAATTATAATCGATACCTAGTAATTTTATCTTTATCTTTCGGAATTCAGACTAAAATTAACGAATAGATGGTTTAGCGTGTCACAAGGTTTAGGGGGAGGAGAAAAGGTTTTCAGTCATAACGCTAACGCGATTTTAGGGTGACATCGCTATAGAAATGTCTTAAAATACAGTCTTAATTAACACCCAAATTAGTACCATTATCAGGGCGACTAGACTTCTTGTAGGCAACATCTTTAAATCCTAAGAATAAGACACATGCTCCCAATTCGTCACCTGCGTCTGATTTTCAGAGATTTCGTAAACAAATGCGTTTGGTCCGTAGTCTACGAGGGGAGAGAAAATTTCGTTTACTAAAGGGTAACAGATGTCAAGATGCACCTGCAGGACACGCTAATTCCTCGAAGGAGCTAACACACTGTTAGATGCTAAGTTCGACCTCGTGCCTCCGTCTTTAGGATGCTTCCTACAACATTTTACTTCTTAAGTTTTCCCCTCCAGCACATACTCTCGTTTTTCGAAAGATGTTTCTTTGGAGATACTCATATGGAAAATATTGATCCATATGATCAGTCCGGTGACTTATTCTATGGAAGCTGTAATTCGAAATAAACGTCCTCTCATTCCTCATTATTACCCTATCATTGCTAACACAGAGCGATTTTCCATCGAGAGATCCAACAATCATTGTACAATACATTATACTAGCATCGCGCGTTATGTTCTTGCTTTCTGGGAGTTCCATTATTATAGATAATAGTTAATGTAGATAAATACAGTCACTTAGAAAATATAGCCAATGCAATGCATGAAGTACGTCAGATACGAATGCAAGTACATCATCATCAGAATGTATCTGTCCTGGGGCAGATTTCAGCTGTACATGTCCAAACTTATATTTTTCTGGTGTTTTGTTTTCCCGCAAATCTGTTAGCATGTTAAATTTTCCTACGCAGTCATGCTTCATAACGTGCCCCTACCAGTTTGCATTCCTTCATTTTATTGTGTTAATGATTAATCTTTTCTCCTCAATCCGTTCCAAAACTTGGTCATTCCTCACTTTGTCTTCCCATCTCACTCTAATCATTTTTCTTCATAGCCACATTTCAAAACGTTCAAGATACTATATTTCTGTTTTCCTATATATCCATATAATGGACCAAACTCCATATGAAGTATTTTGCAAATCTCTTCCTTAATATAATAGGTATTTTTTGCCAGTTAATAGAACTTTTAATTTTTCAAAGGCTTTCTTTCCCATAGATATCCTACTCTTAATTTCCTGAGTACAGTTTATCGTTTATTTATCAGGCTACTGAAGTATCAGAAAGATTCTACTAGTTCTAGTCGCTGACCTTTTAACAGGACATTAAAATCATCTTCTTCTGTGAAAACGTGAAATCTAGGGTGGAACAATGACCAATAGATCAGATATAGGATACGATAACATTATATATTACTATAATGCTATCGTACCCTATCTCAATAATGGTGATGCGACGAATACCAAATCTGAATTTGTGTGCAATTTCAGTCAATATCAAATAATTCCAGAAGGCAGAAACTCCGCATTATTCTCACATTAATTTCGAAAAATTTGAGCCGAAATTAAGAATCTATCAATGAATTTAAAAAACTGCATTCAGTTCATATCATTCTTTCATTTCTTGACGAACGAACCATATATTTAACATTTAAAACGCACAGTTAATACTGGATATATTTCATTATAAACATGACATAGGAAACATTTACCCGTATCTTTATCGTGAGAAATAAATAAATAACAGATGGAGTCATATAAAATAACTAATGTTGACGATGAATTTTGTAACGACATCTGTTAAAACTTACTTTCAGATAATAACTTTTATGTTGTCTAAAGCAGCATCTGCTCGCCTTTGCGTCATTTAGATTACTTACATCCAATAAATAAATCGAATATCACACTCGTACAGAGAATCACCATATCTCACTCCATTCATTGGCTATCCCAATAATAGGCAGTATAAAAAATATTTGATGTGAACTCTGACTGTCGGACATCTATTCAAACCATTTAGACATCAAACCGCAACATTGAAAGAGAAGAATAAACACAAAAGAAGGGTCATCCAACCCGACGGGATGATTATTGGCAGCTGAAGCCTTTGCACCGTGGGAAGTTGCTCCTAGGGTCATCTTCCACCACCCTCCCATCTTATATAAGCGACAATCGATGGTCAAATGCGCATAGGGATGACCATAAAAACATGCGAGGGGAAACGGATTGCCAATCGGACCCCGATGTATCCTTTGAGTGCGGACAAAAAGTGTTACACTTACCAGCTGCCAGAAGCGGGGGCGTGGACACCTGAAGGTCTCCGATTATTCCACCGATGAGTCCTCAGGCAAGGCTGCTCGGGCGATCGCTCCTCTTTTGTTACCACGTGGAGAATGTGCTTCGGATGACCCTCGGACGAAAGACAATTCTGAAGGCCGACGAAAATAATCTGACGACAAAAATTGCCTATCTTCTGGTGGATTCTCTGGAATACTTTCTGGCTTCCGATGATTTCCGAAGTAGTTTTGAAATGTACTCTACCGGGACATTTCCCACCTAAAGAGTGAAATGGAAAGCGGCTATCTGACTATTAAGATTCTCTTTCTTATGAATACTTTTTAAAATTTGCTGTAAATGCTGCAGGAGAAGCTTCCAGCGAGAAGGCTGGATGTCTTATGCTTCTGTCAACCTCTGGTTCGCAAGAATTGAGTATGGCACGGCACAAGTGGGGTGGGCGACCTCACGTGGTACACATCGGAAGCAGAGGATTGTGGGTAGGGTGAACGTCCCAACGGACGTCGATGACCAATGCAGGTGGGGGACCAGTCTGTGATGGAGACTTCCTTCCCCCACCTTCCGACTCCTTATCTTCCACCCCTTCTAAAGCAAGTATCACCATCGGTGGCAGTGGCTCCGATTGGTCCAAGGGAATTTGGAAATGTAGAGACCTCAAGTCTCGAAAATATATATACGGCGAAAAAAACCAACACCATTTACTTCCCCGAAGTTTTTTTTCCTTCCATGCAATGATTTGTCCCCCACCCAAATATTTCCCTGCTCAGAGCGTGCGTGTGAATATTTCTTGGAGCGCATAGCGCTGCTCCGGTGTTTTTTCTTCTCTCACCCCGCGGTAAGGATCTGCATCCCCTTTCCCCATCCACCTGCACTCTGAAGGCACGTACGCGAGCCTGTTGGTAGGAAGGGGTTGAGGGAGAGGAGAGGAAGGGTTAAGAGGAACGGTAGGAGAGAATAGGGAAAGGGTAGTCTCCAATATTTGGGTCCTCGTAATCAATCTAAATACTAATTATACTATACACTGGAATCTATAAAATTAATACGTCTACACCAGAGGGTGCTTCTCATCAGTGGGCCGCTTCAGCTGTCCTTATTATCCTTCCTTTGAAGACTTCGCGGGCCGCAAATGACGGTCTTTAATTATATTAACTCAAGAAAAATATTTAGATCAAAATGTATCGCAGAAATATTCAATTTAAGAATAAGTGAGAATGTGAAGCGTAGAAAAAGTACCTAACCTTCGGGGAAGACTTTGTTGGTGGGCAGCAGAGGTGAGTTAACGGGACACATGTGGCCCGTGGGTTGGATACACATTGGTTGACACGGTATGTTAGATAAGAGAAACGGATATAATAATGATAATTATAATAATAATAAAGGACTTTCGTATTATTATGAGTCAATGATTGCAACAGTGGTTATAAAGTTTCATTTTTCTAGTACAAATTGGGTGAACTGAAGCGTGCATCAATAGAATGATTTTCCGATAAGAGTTATTTTCAGACGGACCGATGAATTTTAAGATTATTTACACATTGGTGAGATTTTTTGATAGTCAAGCACGGAATAAGGCTGAACTTCTAAGACGGTTTGTAGACAAATGGGCGTCTAAGCAGATGACTTATTTGTTGTCCAAGCGTTAACACTTACCACTCTCTCACAATTCTACTTAGTCCATCTTCTATTATTCCTGCATTCCAATACCACTCATTCCAATTCGTCTTTCAGGAGACTATTTTGACTTCTGAGTGTGTCAGATGTATTCCATTCCCCCATTCCTTCCATTCCATTCCTTCCATTCCATTCCTTTTTTCAACGTTTTCCGTGCGATTTGCGGTTCATTCACTTCCGAAGAACTTCGAACTATAATCTCTATATCTTCCAGTGACTCTCAAAAAGATAACATCCATAATATTACAAATAATAACTGTCACACTTCTTCCCTCATCAAAAACTGCTTACATGGAAAACTGGACAACCCCCTTATATCCTCCGAAACTGTAAATATTCATTTTAATTAACAAAGTTAACAATACAATTTGCATTACATTCCATAATCTAAAATTTCGCCAGCAATAAAACATAGATTCCTCCTCAGCGGAAGCGAAGACAAACTGGACCCTCTGCTAAACCTTTTAACAGCTCCCATTGTCTATTTTAATGAAATTTTTTTATATATTCTTAAAGTACACATCCTTTTTTGTGAGAGCAAACTGCTAATCTGCAACGGATTGCAATGAAACCCACAATAAAAACACTGCATTTTTTACAGTTTTGCATAGCGCAAACAGTTTATGTAGGGCAATACGAAATACAATTGAACTCTCTACGCATCTCATTCGAAATTAAAGTAATTACAATACTTATCAAACTTTTCCTAGTCAAAGATTATCGGTATTTTCGCAGAGCCGGAAGTGCTATAAATGGAGGAGATGGGAGGAAGTGGGTAAGCGTATGCATAAGAGACTGTCCATTTATCTTCACCCTTTAGTCCTTCCAGCATTTTTTCCTTTCCTCGGCCCGATATTTCCCGTCCCCATCGGGAGCCAAACAGTCGTTCTTTAGCCGAGCGGCACCGAAAATCTTTCGAAGGGACCGCACGGACATCGCGACCCAAAGGAGATCCGCTTGAAAAAATAATAATTCGAGAGGTCGCCCTTCCTTTGGTTCGGACATTTCCTATCTATCCATCTACCTCTTTTTTGCCTCCTTCCAGTGCCCCTCAAACCCTTTTAGACCCGCGCAACACGCCTCTTTACGATTGTTGTGTCCGGTCATTACCTCATCCACCCCTTCCTCTCTTAACCCTTTCGTGTCTCCGTACCCTCACACCCCTTGGCTCTTCTCTCCGGGGTCACTCGCGCCTTATTGGTGGATTCCCTGCGATGGAATGAGAAAGATGTCCTTCCCTTGTCTAATACTGAGCAGAGTCTCTTTAGACGAGTCTGATAGGCAGCGAAGCCCACTCGAGAGCATCTCGTTGGTCTGGCATTTGGGCCTCTGAAACGGGTGCATTTAAGCAATACTTCTACAATGCGGGGCTCTACACTTATTCGTGTGGAAATTAATCATGCTGTTTCAAATTTATAGCAAAAAATTACATGAAGTTGAAGAATAATTGGGATTCCTGAAGATGATTTATGTAATTTATATGAATTATTTATTCAGTACTTTTACAAAGTCAGAATATTACTCATATTTTGAATTTATTATTACCTTAGTCATAGCACTCAGTGATAAGAGTTTTGCCTTTAATTTTGTAGTTGTCTTGCTGATGTATCTATCTCATACTACCTCTGTATAGCAGAAAATTCTGTCGGGTGATCAGCAATCAGGTGTCGGGTCGTAGGGTCGATTATCACCGACGTTTCGGTCGCACAGTCTGCGGCCATCTTCAGGGTCAGAAGTGACCTTCTGACCAACGACCCGGCTGATCACCCGAGAGAATTTTCTGCAATCCACACGCCGGGAAAGAATCAAGTCATTCCATACCTCTGTATATTTCACTGAAAATTCATAAACAAACAAAATATCCTATGAGCCCCTTGAAGAAAGTTATGTAAACCATAGAAATCAAATATAAATAATCATATATTATAAATCTTTAGCTAATCAAGTAGTTGCGTTTAGAATAAAAGATTAGAACAGTAGTATAAGAGTCGATCACTCGCGTAGGTTTTGATAACAATCTCCTCAGACAACCCGTAAAATAAAATTGGAAACCATTCTAAAATATAGCCTTTTGGTATATTTTAATTATCATTATATCATTTACAAAAAAATAGACATCGATATCATAAAATATCAACGGGATAAATACTTTAAACCAACTCTAATGCCTGATCGTTTTGTTTGATTATTGCCACTCGATCAGAAAATGGAATTAAATAAACAAACACCCTAACTGATGGAATTAACTGTGTTTATAAAGAGACTACGAAAGTACATTTAAAATTTTCGTCCGATGAGAGATTTTATAAGCAACACCATTAAGTTACGAAGAATCACTCAAATGAATCACGGAATAACTCTATCCCGAATAGCCCACCACGGATAATCGAGAGCCTTCTGAACACATAACTATGGTAATCTAGCGGCATTTTATGGTATATACAAAATATTATCATTGCAGTGACAATGAATGAATGGAGAGCGTTTTAATGAAAATAGTACAATACAATAAAATGAGGGCATTTTATTACTTTCCTTGCAAGTTCTTATTATATACATGAACGGTTCAATTGCTTAATAGTTTCAAAGAAAATTTGAACCTCTCGGGAAATGAAACCTAAGTAAACGGTATCTTTAGGAAGAAAACTGTTCCAATGATAAGAGAATTAGTAATCAATTTAACTGCAAGTTAATCGCTCTGTTAAAAATGAGAACATCATACATCTCTTTCCAAGTTAAAGTTAGTTAAACAGAAGGTACAGTGTCTTATCAGCCCCCAGGAGATGAACAGTCGGTTTACCTGTAGTGAAAATGGCTTTTCCTCTCCTCTCCCGACCCTTGCGTCTGACCTTTAATGAGGAGCAGAAATCGACTTGCAAGGGTCGGAATTCCTATGCTCCCTAGCCCTTTTTAATCTCCCGAACCATACATCATGCGTTTTCGCCGCAATCGCATTTCTCGGTCAGAGGATTAAAACCGACCCTTTAGCTCCTTTGGCCTAAACTAACTTCAATTTTTGCTCTCTTCAATACATGGGTCTTCCCTATATTCGCCTATGTACATTTCTCTTCGATTTTCCATTCACACCCTCACATATCTTTAAGGTTTAGTGAAAAACTTTCTCAAATAAGAGTAGAATCTACTTATTCATCATCGGCTTTGGGGTAGGTCTCCATTAGAAATAATAAGGAAAAAGAACACTTCTACAGTTACCACAATATTTTATTCCACAACCATGGTTTCGACCCACCAGGTCATCAACAGGTGACAAGACAAATTTCAGTGCAGTATATGTATTAAAAGGGAGGGAAGGGGTGTGAGAGAGTGGGTGTTTATGGGAAGGGAAGGGAGTGAACATAAAATTTTCCCTGCTGTGGAGAGGACCAGGGAAGGGGGGGGGGGGGGGGGGGGGAAGGTTGTCGTTAATGGTGAGGATATTAGGAAAGGAGAGGGATTTCAAAATTTCCAACTGTTCTAGGGAATTCAGTGAATATTCTTTCTTTTGAAAGTGCTCACGTGTTTATGACCTAGAGGATGAAAACCATGGTTGTGTAATAAAATATTGTGGTAATGGTAGTATTGTACTTTTTCCTTAACCTTCAAAATAAAATACTTCGTAACCATCAAACCATCGCAAGCTAACTTCCATAAAATCTGGCTTTTGTAACCGATAAAGGAGAACTTGACAAAATTTCATACCTTGAGGGTATATTTTCTTTTAGAGAAACAAAATATATCAAGCAATACTTGGTGGAACATTTCCAGATGAAACAAAATTTAACTATGCCCAGAAAAATTTGACTAAATCCACCAATTTTTTGTGGATTTAGTCAAGTTTTGTTTCATAACCCTTATAAAATTTCTTTTACAGTTTTAATTCAATTTTCTACTCTTGATGAAATACGATTTTGAGGAATATGTTTAAGTAAAATTCATCCCATGTGATAGGTTTCTTGCAAACAACTTTCTACAAATGAAATTGAAATTTAAAGAAATATTTGAAAGATGGGAAATACAGTCAATACAAGGAAGAAAGGAAAGCATTTCAGCAAAGCAAGTTCATAAAAATAAAGTCTAAGAAAATGACCCTAATAAACTAAGTTATCTTCCTTTGATTGAATGCCTCCTGGTAATATAAAACTTTTTGATATTTATCACAATGGAGAGAAGGAAGGGTAGAGAGGAACTCAAAGGTATTGCAAAAGATAACCTTGCATCCTGAATATATAAGTGAGTAGCGCATTCACCTTCTGAGGATGTGATCTTGGGTTCAATTCCTTGTGGGAGCTCATATGTGTGAAATTATCTCACAATTGTTAGCTGTCAAAGCACTTTAAAAAATTCAAAATTCAAAAGCATCTGACAGCACATTAAAGGGGTGGATAATGGAAAGTGATGGAGAGTATATAACTACTTGCATGAAACAGAGTGATACTTTTAAGTGAAGCTTTACAGAAAGTTAGCAAGAAGCAAAATTTAAATATAATTCTGATGGTTTCCATTTCTCAGAGAAAAAATTCAAGCTTACGGTAGATTACAGCCGTTTCTGCGGATTTCTAGCTTACTTTAATTGCATGCATACTGCCATATAGGTCATCCATAAGATAACTCTGAAAAATACAGCAAAAATGGAATAGCCTTAATATAATTATTACAAAAAATTCATTATGAAAAACTGTTACAGTCAAACGAAAGAGGGAAAAAGTGCAAGTGGAACAAGCATCTTTTAACAAGCCATGTGTGTGAAGATGCTCTTTTGGTGAATGTTAAAAGAAAAATTGATCTACAAAAGAAATGTTTACCTTCTAAAAGTAGGTACACCATATGTATCTGTATTATCATGCACATTATGACACAATTACAACAGAGAGGTTGGAAAATGTTTTAGAAAAAGAAGAATTGGCAATTTTGAGTTTCTGAAAAATCTGGGTTTGAGGTCGAGTCATAATACTATTTTTCACACCTGTTATTTCTTAATCTGATATATTTATAGTACATACATATCTAAATGATACACAAGGAAATTTTTGCATTGTCTTATGTATGTACAAGAAAAAAAATAAAAAACTTCTATTCATCATTAGAGAAACCTTGAATTTTCATCTAAAATTTATTAACTCTAATTTTTTATTTTGGGGTAAGATAAGGTGTAGAAGGTATCTTTTATAATGGTATAATGCAATTTTTTATCTCTCAATAATCCACTTGATTTCCAAGAGAATATAAACTGCTCTTTGGTTAAATTTTTATTTCTTTCATTAATGGGATTATAGCCTCATGCTTTAGTTAGGCTCTTAATTGAAGGAAAGAAATTATCAAACATTCAACAGAAAGTTTTTTTGAGCTTGATTCATAATCAAATACTCAAATTAACATTAATTATTGAAGCATGATTTAATTTTTTAACTCAAAACAAACTTCATATATTTGCAGAAGAAATTGTGTGGTAAATAAATTAATGATAGATTGTCATTAAATCTGAATTTGTAAGCTACATACAACATGATGAAACAACATTAATTGCTCATAATGATGACATTAGTCAAAGGTGTTAACACTTTCATATGATATGAATTACCTAATATTCTAAATAATATACGTGGAGACCATAAATATATATTCTGATAGGTAGATTCTGGCGCCAAGTGCCAAGAATAATTAAGTTGTGAGAAAACACAAACACATTTTCATTTTCGTGATAATGTAAAAGGGAAGACATAAAGGATGACTCATGAGAATTGCTCTTTCTGTAAAACCTTTTAATAACTCAAATGATTTTTATGACTTTTATTAATTTGGATATTCTTTCTCTTTTTAAAGAGATATCCAAACCTAGCATTATAAAAATATTAAGTAATGTTGATATTTTATAATAATAAATATACTTCATATCATTATCTGATATATTATTTCCTAAATATATCTGAAGACAATCTGAATTCTTGATATAAATGAAAAATCTTCTCTCTGATTAATGTGTCAGCTCAATTTTAAGAATTAAATGTCTTATAGAGATTTTAAACTAATATTAGGTAGATATGAAAAAATATATCAACATTACCCAGTTGTTAATAAAATTAGCTTGAGATTATCTAGAAGTCAGGGGAATAAAAAGTGAGGATTGGTTTTCTAAAAGGCATTCAGAATTCATTCAGAATGAGAATTCCTAATTTTAGGGAAATACCTTGGTAGAATTAAGGAGGCAAATTACTTGGATAGGGATGACTCTAAATACAAAGTGAGATATATAAAACAACAGCTGACCATCATAAATGCTCTTTTTTAGATAGAGCTATTGAGGAATGGAACAGTCTACATGCAGAAATATTTTATGCTTTCCTAAATTTTTTAAATATTTTATAAAGTGTATAAGCAAAATAAAAAAGTTATTGCTAGATAAGTGTGACTGTCAATAATGAAATATGAGACAAGTAGGCTATTGTCTTGTAGTGTGATGTTTAGTAAGCACTTCATGTGCCTAGGGCCAATACAGTAGCTGTGAAGGCCTATCAGAAACCCTGAAAATGTTATAGGAAAAGTATTATTGACAAGTGTTGTTAATTCTATTTTAAGGTAATTACAAATTCATGAGTAAATTATAGCTATTTAACAGTACTTTTTGTAAGCTATTGTACATAATAGGCAATGCTCTTAATATAATGATATTCTGTATTTGTATATGATTTTTGAAGAATCGTTTGAGTTGATTGCTAAACTTACATGCTGTTTGTAGAGGTTGTAGATTAATGAGTTAATTATAACAGTTTGAACTGAAAATTAGTTATGCTGTTGAACTATTATAATTAGTGGGTTGGGTAGTTTATGTACTAATGTAATTTAGTCAAACTGGCAGACCATCAGAAACTGAGTTTTGATGATAATAAAAATATTCTTATTCAATAATACCTATGAACTATTCTGATTCTAGTTGCCATGCAGTTTAAGGCAGTCTGTAAGCAATAGTCTGGTGTTTCTTCTTGGTAAGAATGTTATTATTCAGACAGAGGTAACTTATCAAAAACATGCATAAAAAAATGAATGCTTAATGCCTGGGAAAGAAACAACAAAGGAGGGCTGATGTAACCTTTCCATTACATACATTTTGCTAAGTTCCTCAAACTGGGGTATAAAATTAAACTTGAAACAAAATTGCTGCATCTCTTTATCCTTAGTAAAATAAAAACTTTACAAATGTACATTTTAAATTCCATACTTTTCAACATTTGCAAAGAAATTTAGGGATAAATTTCCTTACCAAAAGTTCTTTGCTGAGAAAAAATTGGCTTCTCAAATTGAAGTTACTCAGTACTAAATGTCATACAATAAAAATCAAATGTTTTTTTAAACTGAAATGCAAAAGAATTTTTTTTTTAATTAGACTTTGAATACTTGTGTAGCACTTATTCAAATTAATAAAAGAATAACATTAGAAACCAATGGATAGATTAAAGTAACTTCTTAATTACTAAGTAACGTAAATATTTCTTTTAGATTAAAATGATAGAGTAATGGATTCTGAAGTTAGCCTTCTTAATGAACAAAATCATTCCTCTCTTGATACTTTTCATACATTTTAAGAAGTAGTGACTTAAGTAGTAGTGTAAGTAGTACTTAAGAAGTAGTGAAAGTGGATAAAATGCTTTTATAAGCTCTATGGTAACTATTAGATTTGAACTTTACTAATAGATTCACGGATGTCCATCTGAATTTTTTAGCCTTACTACAAATTTTGCAGCTTTTTGTACCACAAACTTTCATAGTATGTCTCTATTTTATCAATTCTTTGAAAACCATGTATAGCATATATATTTTTTAGTTATTAGTTCATGCAAAAGACATGAATAGCATTCCCAAATCTAAAATAGGTGTTAAAAAATTAATTTCACTAATGTAGCAACTTAAGACTCCCTGAGCTGTCAATTCACATTATAAGGAATAACAAGTGTGAAAAATAGCAACATGACTGGGACTCCCACTTTCCAAGCAGGTATTCTAACCACTGAATTACTATGCCGCGTCTCTTCCACACCGTTTAGGGAATGCTTTTGTGAGCAAGGCAGGCAGCCTCCGCTTAGTGGCACGAACTGCCGCCTGCGGTCCTCACTGATGCAGCCAACTCACAAAGCAGGTCTTATAGGGTAAACCCACCCAAAGGGAATCACAAGGATTGAGGTAAAGGTGTTAACTTTGCGCAATGAATTTCTGTGGCTAAATCTCAAGGAAAGTTAACACCTTTACCTCAATCCTTCTAATTCACATTATGTTTCATTCAAATAAAGTTGTTCCTATGCAGATACATGTCTTCAAATTTGGATGAAATGGAGATTGAAAAATTCAATTTATTGCTATGATCTCTTTTAAAGGAGGGCTCCCGGATAGCCAAGTGGGCAACGCATTCGACTTCGGTGAAAGCGGTCCCGGGTTCAATTCCCGGTGGGGGCCTACGTGCGAAATGACCTAAGCTGTCGAAGCACTTTTAACAATACTACTACTACTACTCTTTTAAAGGAATCAATTTTTGTCTTTCTAGCAAGGTGAGGATGGTAAAGTGAATGTAATGCTCCAAGGAATACAGATTGATAAACATTTTAGAATTTTGATTAAAATATTTGCTTGTTGAACACTAAGTTAACAGCCTTTTTAAGCATGATATGCAAATTTATTTAAGACTCCTATTGTGATTCATATCATTATCTGATATATTATTTCCTAAATATATCTGAAGACAATCTGAATTCTTGATATAAATGAAAAATCTTCTCTCTGATTAATGTGTCAGCTCAATTTTAAGAATTAAATGTCTTATAGAGATTTTAAACTACAATACATGGTCAAAAGAGGGCATATTTCTTGGATAAGGATGTTATGGATGTTTTCTCACAGAGATAATTTTGCCTTAGTTATATTTTAATTTTATTAATCCAATGTTTCCTCTGAATGTTTTTTATCACATCACTGTGATGAATGTAATCCTAAAAAAAATGTTTTTAATCTTTATCTATTTTTGATGCTGAGAATGTGCTACATGAAGGATGAAACTTGCAGTTATTCCACTGATTTCCCTAAAGGACTTAAATCACAAAAATCTCTTAGATTTATAATGACTAGGGAGCTATATCTAATTCAAAATATCCAACAATCATGGAAATAAAGAGAACTGTCAATTGAAGGGATAAATTCTTATGTTGCATAATGGAGGGAATTAACATTTTACAAATTTTCATACAACAGTGACCATGAACAAGAACCAGCATGATGAACATGGTTCCCTCTTTGGTGTACACCTATGTGGACATGCAGTACATTTTTAAGTACAGTTTAAATAATATTTTGAACCCCACTATTTTATTACACAGATATTTACTTTTCCACAGCAATTTATTATGGAACTACCGCTTTCGGCTACATAGACATCGTCAGGTTCACAGAACACAGTGTCAGACTAATGTGTATGGGTAATGGTTCAAACATACCCAGAAATCAGTGATTCTCTGATTTGTCCAGGAATAGTTAAGCATGAAAATGACAGCCCAAGTAATGATCATAGTTACCTCTAGTTGTTTCATGGAGCTTGATGGTGGATTACATTAATCTGAATATAAATACATTCCAGCCATCATCAGGTTCACAGAACACAGTGTTCTGTGAACCTGAGATGGAAAAGTAAATATCTGTGTAATATCATGAATTTCCACAATATCATGGCCACCTCCGTAGATTTCTCCCACTATTTATTGAATAGTTTGAAAGCCTTAGGCCTCACTGATTTAGCATATTATAAGTAAAGTGGAGAGGTTACATAATTAATTTTGTCCTTTCAATGAAGAACATCAGAAATATTGTAGATTGAAATTCATCCTTGGAAATAATGTTGCAACTCTGCTAACTAATTAGTAATTTTATTGTTGCCCAAAGATGGAAAGAACTAGAGGTAACTATGATCATTACTTGGGCTGCCATTTTCATGCTTAACTATTCCTGGAAAAATCAGAGAATCGCCGATTTCTGGGTAGGTTTGAACCCAGACACATTAGTCTGACACTAAGTATTATCTTGCTATTTCTCCACCTCCATTTCTTGGATGAGGTTAAATGTATTTATATTCAGATTGATGAAGTCCACCATAGAGTTCTTTGAAACATAAGACAAAACTCATTAGTCTTGATCTTACCCTAGTAAAGATTATCATTATTATTATGTACAAGTAGGCAGTCCAAATGGGTATTCAGCTAAACTTCAGATATATTTCTGAATCATCAGACTGTCTAGGTGAATCCCGGATAATTGGCTATCATGGTTATGATATTTAATCTTTTGTTGCTGAGAAAGAAAAGGCTGTTGAGTTTTCTAACTGAAAACACTTACTAAAATGAATGGGAAGCTGATAGAGTAATAGGGAAATATAGAATACTGAAAGAGAGAAGACAATAAAACATGTTTAAAGACAAGAATACCCATTTGTTAGAATGTACTCAAAACAATCCATATAACTCATTCTTTCAAGCACAAGATCATCATTCGCATTAGTCGAATAATTTGTGTGTTTGGAAAAAAAAGATATATCTTCTCAACCCGCACTTTTTTACGGTTTCGAAGAAACTCTAAGATATGATTTATTTAAGAACCTACGCATAGTTTATATTCAGTTGGTACACTTCCTTAAAAGATAGGTTTACTGGGAGGCAGTACTCGAAATAGAGCAAAAAATAGTGGGGATTGGATGAATAGAGAGATAGAAAGAAAAGAGAAAGTATTCGTTTTTGTTTCAAAACGACATTCTACGAAGGAAATGAATGCCCAAACATTCATCAAAGGAAATGACTTCCAAATTTACAAGACATTTTGTCTCAATTTCTAGTAATTAAATGTCCGCATGTCCATTCGAAATAAATTCAATTTTTTTAAACGAACATAATTGAATATGACGTTTTTACAGTGTGAAAAATTGATAGACAATATCTCCAGCTGGTTTTTAATTAGACGATGAAAAAGTGCCAATTTAGATTAAACAATATTATGACGTCACTAGTAAGGGAAAGTTGTCCGCCATAGTTCGTGAATGACTGCGTATTTCCGTGAGCGTCTTCGTGCCTCGAGCGGAAAATTATAGTTAATTTGTAGTTTCGGAGTAGACTCGGATGGCTTTCGTAATGACTACCTTTACGGTGACATCCGTAGCTTTCCACTTCCTTGTCTTCTTCCTTGTCATCGTCATATTTCAGTGAATCCGTAAGTGAGCGTCCATTACTACTCAGTTTGTTGGATCATTACACTCAGTTTTTTTCGACGCAATAACTATGATTAATTCGATTCTAGTGCGCAAAGTTTCTAAATAAGTAGGAAGCTCTCCTTTTTATTTTTCGCGACCAAGCGCAATGCATCAGACACGGAATTGCTATTTTCCAAAAGAACGTACGTCATAATTCAGTCTATCGGTAAGAACTTTATACATTTTATCTTAAACACTGCATCAAGGAGACGAGAATCTAAGTTTTAGGTATCTTTAATCTTTTATTGTTTTATTCTACAGAAATTCCTCAAAGCTGGCGAACAATATTGTGCTAGGTAATAGATAAATTCCAATAAGTGACAATAGAGTTAAATTTATTTAAATTTTAATAAAATACCTTAAAGCAAATTAAACAGAAATAAACGTACAAAAAGAAATTTTTGAATATCGAATTATAAAATGCAATAGTAAAAAAGTATGGACGAATACGAATAACGGAGAGAACAACTATGAAAACGGACGGAAACGAACTCTGGCTTGAAGTGAAATCATAAGTAGTAAATCAAAATATTATAATATATCTCTTAGAATAAAATGTTTTGTATAACTCATAACGAGTTGTGCAATTCTTTAAAACATAATTTTCTAATTCCAATTCAATGGCTGGAACAAGTTATGAAAAACCATTTAACCTAAGACTGTTACTTTTATACTTTTCAGAATATCTTGGACTAGATCAGCAACATTCGTTAGTTCACCGTGTACTCCTAAAGATGTTCTCTGAAAAATATATATGGAATATGTTTTGATGTATTTAATAGCATGAAGGTGGTAAAAATAATTTGATTACCATATAATAAACATTGAAATGTATTAAATAAATAGACTACACAGCTGAGAGGTTCATGAAAACCTAAAAAACATTGGTATTGCTGAGAAGGATGAGCTCTTGAGAATGTGCTGAGAACAAATGGCACAATTGGTAGAGAGGATGATGCTGCGATTCCGAAAAACGAGATATGATATGCACGTGCATGCATGAATCACATCGCTTAATATGGCATACATTTGAAAGAGCTGTCAATTATATATATATTTATTCTCATTTTAGCAAGTAGCTAATACAAATAGACATATAATTTCTTAACAGAACATAAAAAAAAATAATAAATCTCGTGCAATCAGCTCAACCACACCTGCTGTCCATCAAATACCTTTTCACTTTATCAACAAACATACATACATTGGGAGCCTCCCTAATACATTTTGGCAAAGCATTGTACAACTCTACTCCTTTTACAAATACACTTCTTCTAGTACTCTTCTTGTGTGTACTCCTAATATGCAAGTTGTCCTTTGTACGAGTATTATGGTAGTGAACATCACAGTTCTTGACAAGATAGCTGTCAAAATATTTGGGCAAATCGTTTTTTAAAAATTTATATAGAAATGTATATGTTGACAACAAAATATATTCTGTACAACTAAGTAACCCTAAAGCTGTTAACATATTTTTCACACTAGCATATCTATCACAGTTCAAAACAGCTCTCATTGCCCTATTCTGCACCACTTGTATCCTATCTATATCACTTTGGCTAGCTAAAAATAATACTGTTGAACAATATACTAAATGTGGACGAATAATACAATTATAAACAATTATTTTTGAGTCTTTAGATAAACAGTTTCTTAATCTAAATAACACTCCAACCTTTTTTGCTGTTTTTCTTGTGACATATTCACAGTGTTCTTTAAATTTTAACTTATTGTCTATTATCACACCAAGATACTTAATACTACTCACAATTTCCACATTTTCACCTTAATTCTGATACTATATGCATTTTTTCAGCGTCATTACTTTATGAATAAATATTAAAACCAATCCACATTTAAACACTTCAGGAAAATATCACACGTTCGTACCTGTCGAAGAAAGTTTTGTTTTGCGCCACAGCTCTGGATGGTATTAAATATAAAAATCAAAATTCATACTTAATACATATTATTCACACTAAAATGATCGTCGGTAGAGACCGTACGGTCTTCACTCCCAGTTATAGCTGTTCAATTCTCCAGCTGGATTTTCCCATGGTTACCACAACGGTGCCATCGCATTCTACCCGTCCAGTAACGTCCTGCACCTCGCACTTCTTCTCTAATCCCTCCAGTCATTTAGTTCGCTCGTCACCCCACACCATTGCTTTTCCTAAAAAACTTAACAAATGGTTGAAAGATATCGAACGCCGAAGTCCGAGACAGGGGGCGGTCCGGCGATGTTTATGGGAAGGACTCTGGAGAAAGGGACAGACCCTTGGAAAAAAACACAGGTTGAAAATCCGCGTACTTATCGGCAGGAGCAGCTTCGGAACAGGTAAAGGGTTGAGCAGCCGTGAATAAGTGGAATGGATGGGTCGAGTTTTGGTCCGGCATCGTAGAGGGCCGCCCGCGTTATATCGACCCCATCGCCTATCCTCACCCACCCGCTTTCCTTCCCATAAAAACTTCCCATATTTATCTATCCGTCTTTTTTACGCAAGGGAAATCGCGATGGTCGAAAATCTTTCGGATGTGTCCACCGCCTCCCCTGGAAGGTCCTACGATGTCTCGCTACGCCGGGTCAGTTATGGTATGCAAAGTAGGTAGCGAATGAAGAGTTCGGCGTTTTATGCATTTTTCCCGCTTACAAAGGCTCTTCGGAAGACCCTGCGTCATTTCCCATAAGGCAAGAAGAAGGATGCAATTGTGACTGGTTCTTGACGTAGAAGAACCACTAATCTTTCGAGAATATTCCGGTTTTGACCAACCAATGTTCTGTTGCTTTAAAAAGTCGTTAAATCACTTTTTCTCATCCCTCTTTACGCTAAAGAATCAAAAGTTTTAAATGATATCAAGCCATATTAGTTAACTTGGTAAGGGATATTCAATGATTAACAATTATTAGCTCAGCAAATATAGGAAGGGTTGCTTTACATATTTTGTATTCCAAAGATAGAATGATAGATTTTGTTTTCCTTCTATGAAATATGTTTAAAATCGTACATACTCTATAAAAGATACTTTTACAGAGTTTAAAATCAAGAATTTTCTACAAATAAGTAATCATACTGCAGTATAAAAATTGAAGTGATTTAATATCTTCAGACGCAGTTAAAGTTTAAAGGCTCTTATATCTACTTCTGTCAATTTAGGAATTTTATAACGAATTTAACACAGGTAAATTAAAAATAAGAACGCTTCAGCAGAACGATAATGAACGATGACGCTTCATCAAACATACAAGTGAGTAGTAACTATGGAATGGACACGAAGACAAAACATACAATATGAACAATTTTAAATCAACATTAATAAATAAAGTGAAAAAATACAACGGAGATAAGCAGTTTACGTTGAAATTTTATAGTAGCATACATTGTCACGTGAGAACGGATCAAATAATTATTTCAAAATAAAATGCTAATTAGCTCGCTGATATCTAAATTTTATCTCCTTGAAGTGCTAATAAGAGGCTATTTTTACTTTAAGAGATTGAAAATAAACTTAAGAGTTAATCGAGCGTGGAAATTTACCCTCGAAATGATTTAATCAAAGCGAAACGAGCTATCTCGAACCTCTTTTAAGAACCACCCCGTTATACCGAGCATTCGAATTTTCCGGTCGAATTCACACGCCACACCCTGAACTGACGCCGCGTAAGTGAAATAAACAATGAGGCGACGTGGAGTACGTCGCTATGAAACCGCCGAAATATTTCCACAGCGACCGCTCGAAGCCCATTGCACCTAGTAATAAACCCTGGGGTGCCCCTCCGTAAAAATGTCTCCGGAGAGGAAAGGCAATAATCGTCCAACCGGCGCAAAGGTTTGGTGCTCTCAAAATAAATTTCATCCCGTATTTGAATATCAGAGCCAACGCGGAGCAACAGAGGAAAAAAATCATACTTAATGGTGTTGTCACAAGGACCCAACTCGCCGGGTCTTTCTTCACCGTGGATGTTGAGGAAAAAACGAATGCTACGCCGAGAAAAGCGTCTCTGCGGAGGACCCTTCGGTCGTTGCTTCTTCGGAGAGGACCGTGTCCACCCCAGTCCACCCTCCATTTCGGCGGGAAGGGTGCCGAACACCCTCATAATCACCGTCTGGGGATGCACACATGTGTGGACCTATTACAAACCCTGCCTCGTGTAAAAAGGGGTGACCAACCCGCACAACCGGTTCGTGCGTCGCTATGAAAATTTCCTCAGTCCCTTCCAGTGGGTGAAAAAATCCTGAGGAAGAGGAAAAGAAATCCTTTGACCCTATAACCATTCTTGGGCATTGCTATCAAAACCTCACCCCTTCCCCGAACACCCCGCATCCCGCCCTTGTTCCCTGGCGGCCCTGTTCCGTCCCCAATCCCTCCACTTTCCCTACCCCCCGCAAACTTTATTCACTTGTTGAGTTTTTTCGTTCCTGCGTACCCTCAACCCTTTCTTTGGTTCTAGTATCGAAGCGCTTCCTTCCCATTCTCCCCTTAAAGGTGACACAACAAAATACCAGTGATTTATTGCTCCACAGTGGTTAGGCACGGAGTACCTTTCCTTATCCCCACTCTTTTAATCTTCATACAGCCTCATTCCAATTTTTCCTCTTAGGTACCGTCTCCTGGGAAGTATTTACTGCAATGTCTCACCGCGTGCGTCTCTTCCGAAACATTTAATATCATTCAATTACATCATCTCTCTCTCTTAGATTTTAGGAATTGCCTAAAGGCGCCTCAATGGGTACATACATAGGTTTAGATGTATTCAGTTAAAGCTAGAGTAAACCTTTCTCATTCTTATATAAAGATATGGGCTTGAAAATGTAAACATTTGAGTCTTTGATATGATAACTTCTTCTGCGATCAATTCTAATATTCTCCCCCTTAAAAATTTCAATAAGGACATTTTATTTTATTGTTTAAAATAATCTTCTAACAAATTCAATGTCAGAATGTTGTCTCTTGAAAAGCCATAACAATAATGCAAATGCGATCCAAAAAGTGTAATACGGCCTTCTTAATTATTACATTCGTTTCATTTTATTTTGTTTCTTTTTTTAAGGAAAATAAAATTGCAAAATATACAGCAAATATTTCACTCTCTCGCTAATTTGTAAACTAAATGATTTAGTACTGAAAGGGTTATCTTCAGAACTTCGTGAGAAATCATTATCTCCCTGTCTTCGCATGAATGGGAGAAGTTCCAAAAATAAATGCGAATTTTTCGTCTCCTTAAAAGATGAATTACTTGGTAAATCCTCTTTATTCGTTTTTCTTTCATTATTTTTCTCCTGAAATTTTCTATCGCAATCACTAGGGAAAAAAGTTTTTTACCTCGATATACCTGAACAATAGTTCCTCAATCATTTGCCTTGCTCTTTTGCGCGAGATAGGTTGTTTAATTCTTTATTTATTCTCGAAATGAAAAGTTCCTTTACTTTCTGTCTTAACAATTCATTAATAGACTCCTGCGGGTGCTCCAATGACTCCAATTCTTATTTTCATGTATGTACACTATTCACTGGCCAGACGTATGTGTTTTTAACCAAAATGTGCAACGTTGACTGGTTAACATCACAGATGAAAAACAAACTAAATGCAACCTTACTCAAATAAAATTAATTATAGTTTTACGGGATTCTTTTATTTAGGATACCGATTTTTAAATGATATATTTCGCACCCATTTGCAGTTGGGTCTAATCCACTTTTTGATAAAGGACGAGCATGATAACTTGCTACGTTCAACTTCGAAAAATTTTCTGCGTCAGATGAAAGCTTTCCTTTATAAATTTTCAGTTAAATAAGCATTTCGAAACTTAGAATGATTTCATAAATTTATCCATTAAAAGACGATTAACATATCTTTCAGAGCAATATTTGAGCTCGAAGTCGAAATGTATTCAATTAACGATTGCAGTTTTTTTCACAAAATATCCTCCTTGGTTACGAGAAAAGAAGAGCTAAACATTATTTTCTAACCCGCTCGATCCTTTCGTGAAAACTATTACGCTGGTCTATGATTTAGTAAATACGTTTTGATGGCTGTGCGGGGTAGCAAGAAAAATTTAGGGTATTGGCGAGGGAGACCAATCAGAGATGATTAAAGCGACTTACCGATCAACTCGGGTGCTCTTGTTTAATCCCACGAGCAATCAGCCTCTCTTAAATCTATGTTTCCACATATGTTATCTCTTGAGTACTCTAGTAATGAATTATTTTAATATACATTTTTTCATCGACATCCAATAAACTCCCGGGCTGGAATGGTCCCCTAGCAATATCATTTAGACCCCTGGGAGTTAAGGAGCGTCTCTGAGTTTACAGGTGAGTCCAATAATTCAACCCCCAATCAAAAATGAGTAGCTCTAATCTTCCCATCTTTGATTGGCCCTAAAATATGTTCATTTCCTCCTCAGCCGTCAAGACAAATTTCATATCAGCCGTTACAAAGTAGAGAAACGGATAAGAATAAGTGTGAATCGTGATGGCGAATACCTATGGAGAATGCGATTGCATTTGATTCTATTCTCGTCGATTATCGCAGTGGCGCAAACGGAAGCACATCGTCCTTTGAGAGTAAATATCCGTAGAGTTCCGTTAGCTGCGTTTGCGAATGCGGCTCATTAGTGCACAGGTGACAAAATTCTGAAGAAGGCCTCACTTTCTATTTCACCAGAACCGCTATCTCAAGAAGAACATTAAGTTAATAATCCCTCAGATCGAGACGATGGACCATTTCAACACCAAATTGTACAATGGATTCATTATTATAATTAAGTGGCGCCCATTGATTCCTATTTATTTCCAAAGCAAAATCTCTCTCCTTCACACTGTGGCATTCTATTATCGAGAAAATTTAACTATAAATTCTAATCTATTTATATCAATACTAGCTGAAGTGCCCGTTGATTCTCAACGGGGAAAATAGATGTCGGATTAAATATAGTATACCTATTTGTGCATAAGAGAAATTAACATCTCGCATCCTAGTTTAGTCCAATGGAACAGGTCATTGAAAACAAACATTTTCTAATCAAACTTCGAGGCCGAAATCTACAATCAATAATATGAATGTGAATCATTATGGAATTTCCTTCTTAGAAAAAACTTCTCAGGAGTCCGAAATAATAAATAAAAGTTACTCATCCATCTCCATTAATTTATTACGGTGCTACGTATGTTTGTGCCCCTGCAATTGATCACTACAAATTGTTCGTGACTGTAATAGTTCAAACCTCTGAATAATTTCCTCCTCTTCATATCGTCAATTGCTTCTAAATGAGCCTAAATACACATGCATTCTTATGGGAAAATGCATGAGCTCGGACGAATTGGTCGGCAGGGGAATGGGTTGTTTACCACCTCAACATTTCACAAAATATTCGCATATTTTATCTAAATTCTCGCAATTTCGAAACGAAAGCTTTATTCTACGACAATAATAAGAATCTGTATTCAATTTCCCTTCTTTTGGTACTTATCTCGATCTTATGCGACTATTTCTTCTAATTTAATTTTGCAAAAGAAATAAAGTCTGTACCCGATAAAATCTAACTTTACTTGTATTTCTTATGGAAATCTATCTGAACGATCTCGGTTCAAACCCAGCTAATTTTGCGAATGAAAAGTTGACAGTACTTCCTTCCGGCTCACGGAGAACACCTACGCAAAGTTTGATGCAAATCGGACAAACGGTGTGGACTCCAATCGCGGACAAACAAACAAACACACAAACCCACAGAATTTCTGCCTTATATATATAGATAGACTACCATATAAAGTGCCAATAACGCGACATCTGATAAAATACCAGTAGAAATGATGCAGCAGCAATGTTTATGGTAACAAAAATACACATACCTATCATTGAAGATATATATATATAATCACCGAAGAATATTTCAGTCTTGGGAATCCAAATTATTACTGCTTCATAAAAGAGTCATACGTCATGTTTGAGAGGCCTCACGGTTGAGAAACACAACCACAAGTTTACTGTTCATTCTCAACTGTTCCGTTGAATAGAATTTCACGGTCGCATTCGCATCATCGTCACAGCCTTGAATGGCCGCAGAATCGATCGAATAGTTTGATTGAATAGTTTGATGGAATAGTTTGCTCCTTAAGAGTGGATGACTATCGTCATGGACCCTTCATCCGCTGAGAACTATAATTTCAGTTTGAAATGGGTTTGAAATTATTTAAGATTAACTTTTCATTAACGTTTATCATGCATTAAAAGTAACGACCTGAATTAATAAATATCAACCGCAATATATTTATGAATGCGAACACATCTGATAATTTTTAATTTCGGAATTGTTCTATCCAAATCGTTTTGTTTTCGATTACTATTGTCGATAACTGTTGTCGATAACGTTTTAGCCTTTGATTTGTTACGATATATATGAAATAATTTTTATTGAATTCAGTTTCTTAAATAGGGCAATTTAAAGAAGTATTTTCCACAATTCAGATAGATTATTTAAAGGATAAATTGTAATTTGAGACCCATTGACGACATAGAATAGAAAAGAACGTAAGTTTTTTTCTACGTCGAAATTGTTATAATTTAAGTAAGAAAACTCTGCAGGCGATTATATCAGCTGATAGTAACATTTTGCATTTGAGAAAAGAATCGATTAGATTCGCATGAGGTTATTTCTCGGTGTTTTCACAAAACATGACTTATTAGCTGAAATAATGATGTTATGCCATTGCATTAATGAGGAATGTCAACAAATTGCATATACGTGTGTACAAATTAGTGCTTATACATGAAGAAATTTGTTATTTATCATTCATATGTTATTCATGAATCATGCTGTATGTAGTGTTAATTAGCCTAGCTCTACATCCGACAGAAATGGAATTTTTAACCTTTGTTATCCACAGTGTTTTCTTAAAAATTTTCGCATACATTAAGATTGAGGTCAAATCCAGGGAAAGAATCTCTAACTTATTGCTGCTTCCATACGAAGGAAATATTTCCATTCGAATTTGCAAATTTCAAAAGCCCCTCGACTTCGCTTTCTGAGTAAACCACATTTCGTTGGAAACGTTCCGAGAGTTGTTTCCATCGATGACAAAAAGAAGTCAGTTTTCTCAAGTACGCAAGTGTGACGTGTCACGCTAAGTGGCGTCCATATGCATGAAAATCGTTCACCCCGTACTCCTCGTCCTCGGTCACACTTTCACTGAGAAAACACCTTTCTCCCAATGAAAAGAAGGAGAAAGAGAGGAAAAAACAACTGCGAGCTAAATTCAAAACTGGGGGGCATGCCACCCTGTGACGTCACGGTGACAGCGTAAGGATGTCTCCCGAATAGAAAGCAGACGAGGATGTTCGGGGGAGAGACACTTATCCCCGCTCTGAGAATTCCTCTGCAATTATCAGGGAAATCTGAAGTGGAACGGATAACCCCTTCTCCCTATGTACTCATAGACAATCGATAGGATTATGGACCGTCGCAAGCCAAGGAACAAACACACAGTTGAGTCTCGATTAACCGAGGTTGCATATTATCCGAAATATATATTTATGTGCTTTGCCTTTTTCGCTTGCACACATATGTATCGGCTCATCGCTGAAATTACTTTCGCTGCAACTGCCCCAGTTTAGCATGTAAAAGAAAACGTCTGGAGATAATCGGAGGAAAAAAGTGAGAACCGCATCTGGAAAATTGACGCGTATACTATGAAGGAAAAGAGGAATATTTTACTTAAACAAGGTATTGAAAAACCGTGTTTATTTAATAATTTACGAACGCAATACTTCCGTATTATCCCAGTTTTCGATTATCCGAGGAAGCCCCGATCCACAATAATTCGGGTAATCGAGACTCTATTGTGTTTTAAAACCTCGCTGAATAAGATACTTCCCAGTTGAAAACTTCCTGACAGTTTCTCCCTTTTTTCTTATAACTTTACTTCCTCATAACGTTTCTTCTTATATTAACTTCGATTTATTGTCGATGAAACGCTATCATCCGAGTGAATTTCTAAGTAATATACAGGTGGTTTATGACTTCCGACCCATGCCACTCACCACCACTCGTATGTACTAACGGCAAATTTAATTTCGTTTTCCTGTGAGTTCTTTTCCTGCTGGATTGCTAAAGGGAAAATCCGAGTTTTTATTCTTCATAGATTGAAGCTTGACTTAGTATTGAACTCCACTACCCTTTGTGAAGTTCAATAAGTACAAATACTTGTGCTTAAACTATAGCAAGATTCAGGACCAACTTTCAGGGATTCGAATCCCGTCTCTTTATCTTGGATTCGCTTAATCCCCAAGAATTACCATTTCGTCACGCGGCGGGCCTTTAGCGGGCTGCCGCAACGACCTTTCTCCATTGGGTTCAGGACTCCTTTTCCAGCGCATAACTCAACTTTTTCTGTGAGCATTAAGGGCTCCAGTGAAGAGGTATTGTCTGCGAAATTAGTCCCAGCGGAGAAGGATTCTTTCGAATGTCTCTTTTGGGAATGCACGAGTCCATGGAATGGGAAATAACAAAACAGGGTTTCGGCGACTTATACCGCTACCATTGGTGTCCGCCATTAGTGCTGAGGGAAGCCATCCCAGGTTCATTTCTCAACAGAGAGGTGCTCGCTTCCCTTATGCCTGGAGATGTGTGAGTTGGTTTTAGGAAGGACATCCGACTGCAGAATTGAGCAAGAGTCACAAAACTCCAAAAACCATCAAAAACAGTGTGAAAACTGATGCGCATTTCTCTCCCCATGAGAGCATGATCAGGGGCACAAGGTAACTGGAGTTGTGACTCTTGCTCACGAATCAGCATCAGCGGTACATCTCACTTGACTGCAGAATCGAATAAGACAAATCCATCCGCACAGAGTACCCCAATATACATGTAATATTGGATTATTATTTATAACTGCGTAACAGTTGTAGCTAATCTTTATTTACTCTCCTTCTGAATCAAAACAACACAAGTGAAAACTTTCCGAAATATACCTTTTTTTCCGCCCATACTTCTCCCTCATCATTTTCAGGTATAAGACCTCACCCATAATTGAAGACCACTCCATGCAACGCCACAATAGGACGGGACGAAAATGTTGATATTTCAGAATCAAACTTATGTTATACTTTTTTCTTATGATTAATTTCCATGCGTTTTCTAGGTTTTTTTTTGTTCCCCTTCTTGTGTGAGCAATTTCCCGCACTGTGACTTTTTCTCAGAAAGCCTTCATCCGACGATTTTTCCCTACACCCCAATCTTTCATTCATATTATTAATAATAATAATATAAACTAGCATTATCGGAGATGCACTAAATTAAGGATTTATTCACTATAATAATAGAATGATCGAAAGTTGACGCAATAACATGACGTATAGAAAAAATCAGATGTTTTTTTGCTACACATAGGCAAATTTTGTAATTTTCTTGATTCGTTGAAAGTTATTGGCAATTTTAACTGAGATTAACAGATATTAGGATTTGAAATGTCACTATTAGTTCAAGATTAAACGTAGAGTAATGAAAGGAGTGGCTAGGAGAGCAGAAGAGGCGAATGAATGCATCAGTGGAAGTTTTAACTGAAAGCTATTCAAAAGAAAATGATCTGAGACTTTAATTCAGTTAATTACTTTTTTTCCTTTTGATTTAGGTGATGAGCTTGAATGTACCCTCACTATATAT
>KZ308853.1:338398-354063 GCA_000376725.2 Ladona fulva | reverse complement strand
TCTCTATTCTGAGCTTCTCGTTGCCATGTTACCCCTAAATACTGAATGATGTCTCTGTTCCATCGGTCCCTTGGTCTTCTTCTTGGTCTCTTCACGTCTCTTGGTATCCAGTTCAGCACTGCTGATGTCCATCGGTTGTCGTTTCTCCTTGCAACATGGCCTGCCCACATCCATTTCAGTGATCTTACCTTATCTATGATGTCTGTCACTCCTGTTATCTTCCTAACCCAGGTGTTGCGTTTCCTGTCTCTTCTTGTGATTCCAAGCATGCATCGTTCCATACTTCTTTGTGTAGTCTGAAGTCGCTGGGTTAATGATATATATATATATATATGTATATATACTATAGAATATCTCATGGCTGCTGCACACAAGGTTAGTCAAATTAACTAAACATAAAATAAACATATCGATTGATAAAAACTCTGTCATGTTTCGCATGTAAGCGATTGATTAAATTTCATTTCATCGATGATAAAAAACCATGAATAAACAGAAGATTTTCTAAGTGGAATCTGATGGAAGACTGGCATTATCCATTTAATTAATGGTTGAATATTCTCCACGCATCCTAACTAATTCTCATTTTTATCTATAAGATGGAAAATTGAGTAAACTTCAGGACATGAACCTTAAAAAATAAACTAATCTAATTTAAATTATCTAAATATTACTTTCCAGCACGTTTATCGATAGTTCAATGTCTGAACGGTTTCATTTAAACTTTCGCATTACATTTCTTAGTTACGCAATTTGTTTATTTTTTCGTAATCTCTGATGATTGAATCGAAATAATCCCTCAAGTTATTCACAAATCTTTTTGAAATCAATTTAGGTATCATTTGACGAAAGATTTTTCGTTTGGAATACATCTGTCATAATTTAAGTACTGGAAGGATGATTTTGCGATAACGTACTTCAAGTGATGTAGTTTGCAGAGAAAATTATTATAAACATAAGTAACAGACACAACACTTTCACGTCTACTTGCAGTGTCATGTACATAATAGAGCGTACAACTTAACGCAAACAGCAGAAACATTAGAAGTCAATGCTAATCTACATAAATAGCCTGCAATCCGCCTTTCGCCGTGTGGTTGGGGGTCACTGTCACGGAAATATATTTTTAACAACAATTAAAGCGATTAAGGAATGAGACCGATATTATTTTGATTTCTGGAGTTTCTACAGAAGATTACGGTTAGATAATTATTTTTGTTTTTGCTTGAGGTATTAGAGAAATGAGTGTTTTACAAATGCCGATTTCGCCAACTCCTCGGAGATCTTTCTCGAATCCCCTTTAATTATCAAACATTATGCCTTACCCAACTGTTGGTGATAAACTTCTCTTTTACCATATTATATGAATCTGAGAGCGGAAACCTTTAATTAAATCGTGTAATATCCTCCGGTATTGCTTAAAATAGAAACAAAATGGAAATAATTTGCAATAAAATAGTCTTTTAATTACCCGCATGTTTCCACTGCCTCCATGGGTACTTCCATTGAGTGACAGGGCACAGTAGCAACCCTTTTTCTAAATGAGGAGAGAATAAGTGAAAGAGCTTCGTTTTCAATTCTCTGCAGAAATGTGTGATAGTAAAACTACAATCGACAACAATAATTTATATAGTGATGTAAATTATCCCATCGTGTGTATACTACGTATTAAGAAAATTATGGAAACACATTTACTACGATTCCAATAAACCTTCGCGTCAAAGGATTTTCATGCCAACACGTTCTAAATAAACTTTGCCGGACAAATAAGACGATGGGTTGCGTTTGTACATTTGTGATGAATTTGAATGTGGATAAAATTATAGAGGATATTCGGAATTTTATTCGTTCCACATTACAGCAATGAAAAATAATGCCACACAAATAACTGACGCATTTATTTTAATCATGGATGCCTTACTTCGTAGTTTTATCGTAATTACCGGTACATGTTATCTGAAAAAGATGGAACATTTGCAGGAATTGTGCGGTAGTATTTCTATTTAAAAAGAAGCTAACGCTGCTTTCCAAATTGCGCCAAACGGGGGGACGTCCGTTGTCCCATCAATAGCAATGAGTATTTCGGATGCTACCCTGGCCCACAGCCTTACAGAAAACCCCCGCCTATGGATTCAGCCGATCATCGACCCTTAACCCTTTCGAACCCTTCCTTCGAAGTAGAGGCAACTCTGCGGGAGATCGAGCGTCCGATGGTTTAAAGGATTCCTCAACCCTTTTTTTCTACCGGACACGAGGGGTGGAGAAAGGAGAGAAAGCAATAATAAAGGTTCCGAAGGATTTTTTATAGAATTCCCTTAGGGAGTCCCTGAGGGAAAATTGCCGCCCAGAGGTCAACTTCCCTTTTAATCCTCGCAAATGCCCTTATAACTTGCCTCGCTCCATCGATGGCTACCAAACTGGACCGTGGCTATTGAGGCTTTTGGATGGAACTCAACGGGTGATATGCAAAAAAAAACGGTTCTCACGGTTGAAAACCGATGGTCAGCAATTTGGAATCTCCGTAGGGTCAGAGAAATGAGTCTCCCGATTCGAAAGGAAGGGTTAAGATTCGGATGAAAAAACTTCGAGCTGTCCATGCATGAAAAGAGGGAGGCATACGTGGGTTGACTAATAGTTCATGGGGGGAATTCATTGGGCAGAAGATGGCACGAGAAAAAAGTAAGTAATAGAGTTTATGCTTGGGGATCCCTTGGTTCTGGCATGAAGATGGGAAAGGGTTTATTTTGCCTGTTACCCTCGTTTTTCGCCACGGGAGACATCCAGGTCAGCAGAGAAAGTAGCTGTGGCTCTTCCAACGGTCATCCTTTGCTCACCGGACATTCATTACAGTTCAGTCATAGAGAGGACCTCTAATATGCACCTGGATATTTTTTGCTCATCTTTTATGACTAACGGGTTCCACGGATTTCCGGACAGTTTAAGTTAAAGAGCCAAAGCACACGCAGAGTTACGTTGATACTAAAATTTCGCATAAAATTAAAGGATAAAAACTCGTATTAAAAAAATTAAAGCCTCGTATTTCAAAAAAAAATATATTCACATTCTTTGTATTTAAACTAACTATTTGGCAACTGAATTGCCAACTGTTATATCCAGGAAAATCTACTTTTAATTTATTTTGAAATACTAATCTTTTATATTCGACTGAGAAAGAATTACATTTTCAGTTTCAATGAATGAAAGGAAAAGTACGTGAATAAGAAGACCTTTTATTATTTGGGTTTAGTCTTGTGATTACTTATGATGAGGTGTATAAGATGGATTAGATAACTCCTTTTCGGTCATTTCTACTTTAAAGTGTAAGAGCGCAATCTCATGAATCTTTGAGGGTCTTATGCGACAATTTCGCGACTATTTATTGCTTTATTTATAACATATGGTGATAATGCGGTTATTATCGTATGCAGTCAATATTTTGATGTTTAAGTTACTGCTTGAACATTTAAGAATGTTTTTATACTAATATTTTGCTTCCACAACTATAGTCATTTCGCTCGTAGGCCCCTACCGCTCTCGATTAAGGCAAACGCGCTACCCACTTGGCTATACGCCAACTTGTAAGATTAGATAAGATAAGAAAAGATTAGAGCACATTAGAGAAGTGTCAGTCATGAATTGATATGAAATAATACTTAAGACTCATAGCACAGGAAACTGAATGAGAGAGGTTATAATGACTTCTGCTGCTATTGGGAGAATGTGATAGAAAATATGATAAGTTGAATATAGGTAATAAATTCTTTCAAAATGTGCTAGCAGTTCCAGTAGGAATTAAATCACAAAAAAATTCTCCAGAAGGCACCGGGGAGATTCGAACTCCCGATCTCCTGTTTACTAGACAGGCGCTTTAACCAACTAAGCCACGGCGCCGATACTGACAAATCATTTATATACTTTCACTTAACCTTCGGAGAGCTTACAAAAGAAAGAAAGTGTCGAGGGCGCGGCCAATTCGAGGATATTTTGGGTGCTTGGTGGGGAGAATTTGAACTGATATTCCACGCGCTCTCATTCCTATATCATACGGTGTAGAGAGCATCATCGAAGGAAATTGCTATTGTCCGTTTCTCGTAGAATGTTCTGAATATTTCATCTTCCATTCGTAGCTGACATGAGATCACTTTATATATGGTACACTATTTAAATGACCTGAGGGTAACAAGGAATCGAAAAAATACTGTGGCAGTAGCAAACGTGATAAATGTATATATGCACATACATTTTCCTGAAACTCTCACCGTTCTCTTCCTATTTTTCAAATAAGTTTTGGTTAGCCTATTATGGAAATCAGTACTCGCAAACGCAAAACTCTCTGGCGTCAGAACTGAGAAAAATGGTCTCGTTAACTAATTTTCTTCAATTTAGGTAATATCTTGAATCTGACACACTATGTCTAGTTTTTCATAGGTTTAATATGGTAGTAATAGTATTGCTAAAAGTGCTTCGACAGCTGAGGTCATTTCGCACACAGGCTCCCACCGGGAATTTAATTCTCATTATATAAAAAATAACTTCGTTCGAATTTCCTTGAATGTTCTCAACTTGTCTTTTGATGTTGCCTACATTTATTCTGCCTCTTCTGAAGCTATGTTTATGTAATACGTAAACCTCTGCAAGCATAAAGCACGTTTCCAAGAGTAGTAAATCTGTATATACAGTCTTTCTTTATTCTGCTTCTATATCTTGATTTACTGCATATTTTTCATATCCATTTTAGTTCAAAATGGAGAAAAGTTAACTGTCATTTACTTTTGTCGAAGTTTTGTTCGTGGTTGAGTTAATTTAAAATCACTGCGTTATAAATGAGTAACGGTGTTCATTCCAATCATTCCTTAGTGAATCTTAAGGCAGTCGCTATTCATGGGCTCGGCGATTCTATGAACGCTTTCCAATCACACCATTTCGGCTCATTGAGGCAAAACAAGGACAGGAAACTAACGTTATCATAATATCTAACGTACTGAGGAGTGAGTTAGTTAACTCACTCCTCACCTTGATCAGTAAACGTCAATTCAGGTCCCCACTTCTGGTAGCTAATGGTAGAGGAGTTAGAGGATTCAACCGTCAATATGGCCGAAAACTGTCTTACAGACATTCTCCCTCCCATTTCGGGAGACATTTTAAAACTTATTTTACAATTAAATTATATTATACAATTAAATTATATGATAATTTTTAAGTTTTGTGCATTACACAATCGGCCGCATGTTATGAGCGAACAAATCCTACGGTGTCTCAATTCAATTGCATGCTTCTGAATGATTAGTTGATGATTGTTGTTGATGATTCATGATTTGCATGATTAGTTTAAATATTTTGCAGGAGATTCACCATTATTGTTATTAGTATACAATTTCGTGGCAGGTAGACCAGATCAGGTGGTGACGTTATATTATACTACATTCAATTACTCAAACAGGATCAAAAAGTTCTACAGATATAAATACAAATAAATTGAACATAAGTAACCCAGTCCAATGGATACAATATTTTACAAACTTCACTTCTCAAATTGCAATTTAAACAGCTGTAATTTACATGTCAGACTACAATCGATACAAAAAGTATGTACATTTACAAACAAGTCCAATGTTTCCTCAAAAATCCTTATATATACGGAATACAGTACATAAAAACGATTCCCCATCGACTGCGATAACTTATCTCCTATACAATTATATACGTCATTATTGCAATATTATACACACATTTCATTATATTATTATAAGATCTTCTCACACCGTCGTCTAAATTCCTTTCTTGTTTCCGGTAAGGGTTTGAAGGCCTCTTCAGATAATATATTCCATTCCTTTATCTATTAACATAAGTGAGGTAAAGGTTAATAATCAGTCTTGTTAGATAAAATTTCAACAGTAATCGAGAATCACTAAGAATGGGAAGAACTCCTCTTTGCTCACACTAAATATTCAAGTATAAAAAAAAAACAATGAAAACGGAAACCATTGACTTCAAACTCTCTAAATTTCACATTATAATAGAATCAGATTAGCTCAGACTTGATTCATAAAGGATATTGAATACTTTGAACGAATTATTAAAAAACAGCCCGCGATAGAATTCGCGCCCCAGTATAAAAGGAAGTGTCATGTCAGATACGAGAAGAAATATCCTTCCCGTGAACCGCGAACGCTGGAGAGCGGTCATTTTGCAAAGTTTTTAACAATTGTTTTTCATAATATGACGCTCTTTGAATAAAAGCTGTACATTATAACGTCTCCAGTTGGGGATTACAAATCGGTTCAGCCCCTCTTCTGTCATTTGATTAATGATTCTTTAAAAGGACTTCATCCAAAGGAGGGTTCTTAGTGTTACGTTACGTACATTCAAATCCTCATGAGGAAATTTAACGATAGACATCTGCTTTTTATCGCCCGACGTATTTACCTCTCATTCGCTTTAAGTGAAGCAGTTCAATCAACGTCTGAAATGCTTCCGAGCGGAAAGATGTCTCTACCAAAGTGACACTCATTAACATAACAAGTTCGCTTTTTACACGGTCTGCTTTCATAAAAATGTATACGCACTTTTGCTCACTCATAGATGTATGATAATGTAACAATGTGTGTAATTTTATAGCAACTTATCGATAAAACTATACAAAAGTAAAAATGTTAAAGACGTCGACAATTTAACCTGGGGTTTCCTCAGCTTTAAGTTACGTTGACGGACACATAAAGAAAGTCGGCTTTGTCAGTAGGGGAGTCTGTAGGAGCGATGATAAAGTGCGACAACATTATTACCCATCTATCGGGTATTTAATTATATGACCCTGGATTTTGCTAATTTATTACAAGATTAATATACAGCGCATATGAATGACTCTTACGTCGAATTAAAGGTAATTCTACGTATATTATTTTGTAGTATGTTCTTCACTGGATGAAGTTCCAAATTTCCGTGAAAAATGTTTAAACTAATGTAGCCAAAAAACGGCACTTTTTGCGAGTCGCGGCCTTTTGACGACCTATGAAATTCAATTGCAAAGAAACAGCGCAATGCAATTTCATCCCGAGATGTACGAGAGCTTCCCCATTAGCTTTTTAAGATTTTCGAAAATGTATTATATTGTTGTTGATCTGCGTAGAAGTAGAGAGAAGAGTAAAAGTAGTAAGAATCCGGCATATGAGATCCTGCAGAGGTATTGCAATCTCGAATTAGTAAAGATTCAGCGTAAATCTGTTTTTTATTAAGAATTGAGACGAATGGATTAGGGTTACCAAGATTCTTACTGATACAGTATGTACGGATATCATTAAAACTAGGAGTATCACATTTTAGGTTTGTATACCAAACTGCGTAATCGGAAGACGGAGTAGATATTTATTGTCTAATCTGTTAAATAGGTCGATTAGATTATGGAAGAAAAATTAGAAATATGGATGCTAGATCTAGCAGCTTTAAAATTATTTTTTTTGTGTGGATTGTATGCGACAGTAACAGATTAGAGAAATAGATGCACCCCCTGCCACACGCCCAAAGGTTGCTCACAGGGTGCACGTGCAGAATCTTTATTCACTTTCCCATGAATTGAATTGAAAACGAGAATTCTCTTCGAAAACGTCATCAAGATTGATATCATGTAACAAGGTTGCAAATAGATTACAAAATTTTGGTTACGGATGTTTATTGCACACAATAGCTTTGGATCTTAGAAAAGGATCGAGTTAAATATAACTATGATCTTTTCAAGGTTTTAAAATATGTTAAACATAATCGATTAACGATTATAAATGAATGAAGAACGTTACCAGGATACCTATATTATTTTATATTTCAAATTGATTTTAATTTCATTTGAATCAACACTGTATTCCTTTGTTTGAAGAGATAATTCTCCTACCACTATCAAAGGGCTCTATTCAGTAATACTTTAAAATTATTTAATGAGTTTACGTACAAATTTGATTGATTTGTTTTACACATTTCAGGCAAAAAGAATTATTCTTTTGAAATCAAGAAAAATAGATGTAGCATTGCTTTGCTTAAGATATTAATTTATAATGAATAGTCGCTTGACTCATTCTCAATCCAAAAGTTGTTGAGTTTGCGTTACTTTGCAGGGTTCTGCAATAAGAATATCAGTGCTGCTCGACTCCCAACAATCAACTGATACATAAGAATTACTTTTTTCTAATATCCTGTGGCTATGATGGTATAACAGATCATCTGGTTACAGTAAATATAATCCTAAGTTGTATAAACCACCGTTTACTTCAAAGCAATGCGCGGTTCTGATTCATCTGTAACGGGCTTAATGCTTAACCAAACTAAAGGTAACTTAAAGAATAATCATAGAAATATACTTATCTTCTTAGCTCCATGAGTTATTTTCATGCGTGATTATATCGGGTGCTTCGCACCATATCTGAAAATTTCCAAGCAAAATACTCTTCGCCCGGACGTTGCCCGGACCCTTCGCTCGGTTCCTTTACCATACCAATGCCCCAGGTTTGACCTGCGGAATCCGAAAGGGATACGTACACTGTGACCCTCATTAAACTCTCAACCCTTCCCTTCCTTTCTGTTCTCAACCCTTACCACCTCCAGAAACCAATTACTCTAACGTCATCCTCTGTTCCTCTGCAAGTCTTTGCAATCGCGTTATTCTCATGCAAAAACGGAAAAGAAGCCCAATGGAGATGCATTTGTCAAAAGAATCGCATCTTTTTGTTTTCCCTCCATTTATTTATATTCTCGCACTAAAAGAGTTCGTCTAAATGGGAAACAGGCTGTCTCTTTGTGGCTGCGAGCAAGCTGAAGCTGCAGGAAGGATTGCCATTCTTTTGCTTTGCCACGCAGGACTTCTCAATTTGCAAGGGTTGTGTAAAGGGTTCTCTTTGAGATACGCTCCTGAGAGACCGCGAAATACTTTTTTAAGTGCCGTCTAAATAAATTACCTAGCGTCCCCTATTTATTGAAAATCTCAAAAGCCTTGAGTTTTAGTTTCCACAAATATATTCATGACTATGAATAGGATGAACTGAATAGTGGGATTACAATCATAAACGACCACTTACAGGTTTTCATTAAAATAAAAATAACGAACAGTATTATATCTGTTAAGTTTAAGTGGTGAAATTATGTCAATCAAATAATGGTGATACGTTTAAAGTAGTTTGCAAGTGATTAACGTAAACGGAAATATCGAATGAGCATTAATATGTTGTATGAAAAATACGGTATTATTAATTTCCGCTCACAAGAATTTAGTCTTTTTTTATATATTTGGTGAATTTGAAATCATTGTCTCGGAAAAATCGTTTGTAGATATTTAAAATTTCTAATAATCGATTTTTTCAAAGATTTGAAGTAGTAACGACTTTAATCATATACATAATATTTAATCATATACATATTTTTGTTATAAGGCAATTTTATTTTCTTAAATACGTTTGTACACTTCCTGTTTTGAAAGCTGTATACTACTCTTTCTTCAACTCCAGAATTAATTATGGTATCGTATGTTGGGGTGGTGCCTACCATTCTAATATTCGTTGCTTGCAAGTTTCACAGAATAAAGTAATTAGAATAATGATGCGAGCAACGAGGATGGAGTCATCTTTTCCACTTTATGTTAACCTAAATATATTGCCATTAAGATATCTTTTTGTATTTAAGGTGCTAAGAGTGTTTTTTAATCGTGGTGGACATATCAATAAGCCCTGTTTTTATTCTTATAATCTAAGAAGGAATTTTTGTTTTGATATAACCAAACCTAATGTCCAGCTCTATAAACAATGTTATTCTTTCTTAGCTCCTAAGTTGTTCTCCACGATACCAAAGGACATTTCGTCCTCTGCAAATGAAAAAGTTTTCATTCGCAAATTGAAAAATTGGCTTTTTCTACAAAAAGATTTGGAAGATCTTCTAAAATAATTGATTTACAATGCCTTTTCTCACTATATTTAGTTTGTAATTTTTCTTTTGTTTCTGTATTTTCCAAATTATAGTGTATTTTGCTACCGAATACGTTCTATGTTTAAAGTGTTGGCAATCCCTATAAAAGGTTCTTCAGGGATGCCTAATTTCACTTATATTGTTTATTTTTTTGGATTTGTAATCTTGTGTGTGAAATAAATTTATTATTCATTCATTCATATATAAAAACCAAATAACTGTCCGTCCCCCTATTTATCTCAGAAACGGCTTGACTTACAGATCTGAAACAAACTGCATTGTGTTTCTACGATGCTTAAGCCCCCAGGAAAACTATTTTCGTCTCTATAAAGGCCCGGGTTCGAACCCAAGAGCCCATAATACGTTTTTATAAAAAATGAACGTAAAGTAAACTTGCAGAGGTTGTTTCTTTTACAAAATTTAATAAGTAACGATGGCCCTGCAAAATTGAGACAAGTGTCACAAGAAAGGAAAATGATCATAGAATCTTATTTTAGTCGTAAATTATTCGTATGAATTCGAAATTACGAGAACTTTGATCAAATACACGGAAAATTCGTAACATTTTTCGGAAATAAACAACCCATCTCTTTGACGACTAAGGCCATTGAAATGTGAAATGTTTTGATTTCATGAATTATCCCATATAACTGCCATAACTACACAGGGATAACCAGTTCTTATGTTTTTCTATAAAAAATGTTCGTAAAGTAGGCTTTCATGACTTGAAAACAGTAGAATAAATATTATATATGATCTTACGGCGGACTGTATTTTATGTAAGCACTTTTAAAAAAGACTTTATAGGAATACGATCGTTTATAGATTAATTAATTTTTTCTTATTTTCTTGAATGTCTAAGTTTAATTTCAACTACGGATAGACAGGTTCTTGAAATATTTGGCTGTTACAAAATATCGCCATGTACTCCTTTTATGTTTATCATTCAATAGTATTTACTGATGTAACTTGAAGTAAATAAATAAATGTCTTGCAAATCTATCGCATGCGTAGTGATGAACAATGAGGACTGCTGTTCACGGCACACTAACAGCTTGTATACGGTACATCAACTAAACTAAAATTTTGGGCTGGACAGAGATGGACTATGGGTAGATAACTACCAATAGATATACCCAAGTATTTGTTTTCCATCTAGTCAGCGATATCGTGTTGATAGATGCAGTTGACCGCTAGTGCCATCAATATTGCAAGATCGGCGAAATGTAAATGCTACATATCAATCCAAGATTGTTTACCTTTGATCCCTTCCAATGTTAGTTGAATACACATATACCACCATTCAGAACTACGGGATGAAATTTGTACTGCACTTCAAATGTGAAAATCATGAAAACATTTGTATTTCAATGGATAACACTTTTATGCGAGAAATTATGCAACTTTTCTATATTTTGATAATTTCCGAACGATTCGATGAATCTATTAGCTGATTGAGAAACGTGAAAAAGTTTCGTAAGCACTTATTAATTCTGTTCGATAAAACAGTTGATGACGCAAATGCTATTAACCACCTTTACTTCATTATAAGTAAAGTTTAAGAACTTTACAAATCTTTTTAAAGAAAGACTCTCAATTTGCTTCACATATTAAAATAAGAAGGAAAATTCCGAATATCCGCCTTCAAGTGTGCAGTTCTGATATCCATTTTTATTTTCCTGCCGAAGAGTATTTTGATCAAACATTAAATAGTGTTGGAAATCAATAATTCTGTGATGATGAAGCATGAATATCATGTAAGACACATTCCTAAATAATGTTTGTTATCTTGTGTCAGTGAAAATTTCAGCTATCTGAATCAGATAAATATTACTTATTCATTGAAACGTTCTATCTTCTATTATATAAGGCATTAGCTAAACTGTTGTTACATCAAATGACGAACATTTAAGTCATAGTTGTAACAGAATAGATTAACTAATGCTAACGACGATCGTTTTAAATTTCCCGGGTCCTAACGGCTCAGGTCAGAGGCGTGTCCAGTGACAAGACCCAGTATTCTACTTTCGAAGAGAAAGTTGGACTTCTACAATGGACCTAACACCTAGTATCATGTGTTTCCGTGGTGTAGTGGTTATCACATCCGCCTAACACGCGGAAGGTCCCCGGTTCGATCCCGGGCGGAAACATCTTTTTTTTCTCCATTTATCATGATTGATAAATTATCCTTGCGGTTTTGAAATGGTCCAGTTTTACACTCTGCATCGCACGATATGTAATTAGATTAATAACGACTAACACATTCATGACTTAATGATTACTAGATTATATTTTAAGCTCAGTAGCGCTCTAACAATAAAAATACAACTAACGCTCACGTTCAGAAAGTTGTGCCGAATCTAGATATCGTTACACAATTCTTTCCTTTCTTCTTTTGTTGAAGATTCGACCACAGGTTACAAGGAACACATTATATTTAACAACCATGAATGTTGTCTGCAACAGAATCGTTATCGTACTGGCAAATTAAAACTTATAGGTGTATAAATTTAGGTTCAAGGCCTGTTAACATGTTCGTGCCAGGAATGAAAAAACTTGGTGAAAATAGAAAAATTTTCAATGCATTTGCTGAATTACCATTTTTAAAGCAGATTCAGAATGACAACAAAACGATACTATTTATAAATGTTTAAATATATCTACACTTTATTACAGGTTCTTCTTTCTTTCTTTAATAAAAAAATTCAAATAAAATGATAAGTTATTAATAAACCTCTTCCTCTTCAGCATTCCAGACACATACATTCGTAGAAAAGTGCATTGCGGGAGAGGAGCAAGATGTTCATTCTTTTTTTGAGCGGAAGAGAATTTTAGAAGGAAAGAGAACACACCACAGCTAATTAGAATTTAGTGCAGAATTTATTACTATTTTCTATAGAACACCAGGAATATTTAAAAAGACAAAGAAATATTTTTATATCTAGATTTAAGATAATTTATTTATTTGTTTATTTATTTGCACCATTGGACTACAAATAGGCTCCAGGCCAGGTGGTAGTCATATTTTCAGGGAGAGAAGGAAATACAATACCCTGCCTGGTATTCACCCAAGTCGGGAGGGAAACCCCCCAAAACCTCCCGAAGGCAGTACGTCATAAATATAAAAGAAAATACAAGTAAACGATACCTACAATTAATACAATATAATAAAAACTTATAAAACAAAAAAGAAAAAAAAAAGAAATAATAATAATAATAACAATACAAAATTACCCACACTATTATAAAGCAATTAAAATTAAACATCAAATTCCACTATTACAGTTTAAAATACAAATGCTACACTGTTAGGATAAAGTAACTTACATAACTAAATGATTATTGATAAAATTTATTTAACATCACACAACTCTTTTAATTCTATTTACAAATACATTCCCAGTCTGAGGAAAAGGTTCGAACACTTCCCCAGGTAAATTGTTCCATTCTACTATTCCCCTATTTAGAAAAGAGTATTTACAGACATCCGTTTTTTGTTTTAGAGTACCAACTTTATGATTGTGATCATTCCTTCCTAAATAATCCGGTTTCCGGAGTCTACTGTTTAATTCTTTCAATGAAGGCTTCCCTATCACGGTTTTATACATATTCCCTAACCTTTTGGTTTTACGTCTTGCTTCTAACTTTTCCCAACCAAGTTCCTTAATCATTTCATTGACACTATCCGTTTTCCCATATCTGCCCAAAACGAATCTTGCTGCGCGCCTCTGTACATTTTCGAGTTTACCCGTAAGACCTTTTTGATGTGGATCCCAAACGCTATCGCTATACTCTAGCATCGGCCTAACAAGTGTTAAATAAGCCTTTTCTTTAACTTCCCTACGGCACTTCTTAAGGTTTCTGATTACAAAATTAAGTGTTCTGTTCGCTTTACTGGTTATGTTTTCGATATGACTTGCCCACCTTGACACCATAATCACCTTGACTCTCAAAAAGCATCATTAGCTATCTTCTGCGGAAGACGGGGTTATTAAGGTTTTTAACATTCTGAATTCCTTATGACACTAATTATGAAACATTGAACTCCGCTTTAGTGAGAATGTAATACTTCTTATGAAAGTTTCTTAGATTAGTGCGGAGACTGTCATCGCAGTCACGGTTGCTTTCTCCGCGATCAGCGTTGCACTGGGCTTTAATCGATTTCTACGGAAGTCAAGCTTACTTCCCACGCCTGCTCAATGTATTCTTCCGTCCCTTTCCATGCGTGATCCTCTGATTCCTACTTTTGCTGCGGAATGCGTCACAGTTATTTATTGTTACGGAAACTTCCGTCACCATTAGAAACGAACCCGTTCGCTACGGAATGAATCCCACGTCATGCTCACCGGATGCCATCAATTGCCATCTGAACTTTTGGAATATTTCGTACTTCTTCAGTAAGAAGAAATGAATTGGCGACCTGAATACTTCTGAATACTGAATACTAAGTAAAATTAGTTATGAATCAATGTGTTAAATAATGAATGCGTCAATTTCTTTACTTATGATCGAATGAGAAATAAATAAATTTTTGCTTAAACTATTTCATCTATCGAATAAAAATTGGATTTTCCTGGAGGCCAAACTGTTTGCATGAAAATGTAATGACTGCTATGGATTATTCTATTTGGAAGTAATTTGTTTTCCGTCAATTTTATATATATTAAAATCTTAGATTCTCATATTTAACGTAAGATTTAAGTCAAGAATATTAATAATATATAATAAAATTATTATTGTCTACCTAAAATGTCATATAACTTGGTCTACTATTTCAGTTACAAAACATTATTTCCACCAAATGAAGATTGTTTTATTTTATTTATTACAAGAATTATAACAGACAAATTGATTGCTAAAGACATTTGGTCCTTTTACATACCACTTCAACCAAATATCTCATTGATAAACCCAACAGCCTAAGAATTGTACGACTAAGGACGATTATAAATGGCAAGTTAACTTTACTAAATGAGAAATTTGTTTAACAAGCATTTAACCACCAAAGAAGTAAATATACTCTCTCATATTCAAGTATTTATATCTATATTGCCTCTTAGATGTTTTCTGCATTTGATTCCCGCTTAAATATTCTTTATTCCATAGTTTTACAGTTAAGAAATCATTTTTTCTTTTAATTCCGCTTCTTTGGAGGGAACAGGCGGAGCCGTGTCCATAGGCACGACTTGATTTGATTGGAATCACTTCGGTCTGTCGATGACGCGAAAATAGTCAATTAAAACCAACGAACGAATCCAATGCTCAGATGTCCTAAATCTCTCCAATATTTCGCAATTGAGCTTCCGTCTGACAGAAACTTCCTAGTAACAATCCGAAGTTATTGTCAGTTGTTCATTCAGAATTCCATAAACAGAGACTCAAATGGAAATAAAAATGAACAATAGTTTCATTCAGTACGTCCTTCAGTAAAGTTTTAGATGTAGGTATTAAGAATCAGTGTTTATTTCATACATATTACTAGATGTTTAGTGACATTTCATAATGATATGTGAGACAGCAGCTCAACCCTTCCTATAATTAATTTATTAAGATTAACTAATGTCTTCATTATCCCTTATATTTATGGTTTTCAATAATGTTATTCACTTTTGCTCCAGTATACTGATACTGGTTTCTTGTACTTAGCCCCGAAATATCTACATCCGAAGCACACTAATTAGATCGCAGGTACTTCAAGTATCACACAAACTTTAATTAATTAATAA
>KZ308853.1:286841-338350 GCA_000376725.2 Ladona fulva | reverse complement strand
ATATATATATATGATGTTTCATAGAATACATAGTTAATTTTGTGAAATATTTCATTATAAAGTGTGATTTGAGGAAAATTCAGGCAAACAGACAAGAAGACAGACAGATTGTTACAAGAACAATCGGTCGGCCGCAGAATCCAAATATATGCCTTGAAAACTGACTCATAGAATTGGTTCGGAGAAAAAAAGGATGAAAAATATAAGATGTGTCCAATATAACTCGTTAAAACTGAATTAATGTTTTGGAATTTGATTCTATAACTAGTATATGGAAAATGTCGGAGTTTTGATTAATCTGCAATGATTTGTGTAGCAGAACTAATGTATGTCTCACATCATGTCGTCTGATAATTTGAAATCAATGTTGTTATCTCAGGTCAGAAGCTTTCGTCTCATTTGCCTCATCGTCATACCCTTGTCTTAATATAAAGACGTTCTTAACATATTTAAAGGACTGCTTTGTGGCTGTTTTCTAAAGTAAGTTGTACAGCTTTTGGTTCGTTTTTGTAACATGTGGCCAACAAATGGCCAATTCAAAGTAGAACTTCCCGGAAGTGCACTCTTTTATAAAAATTAACAGACTTAAGATTCAATAATAACCTCTGGTTTGAAATGTTTTGATTTTTCTTTTTCAGATGACTTGAAAATTCCAAGTGTTATTTTTACTGATTAATATTAAAATATGACAATGATATATAACGTGTACGATTAACATATGTATTTAATTATTAGTATGGCATGTATGATTGGTAGCGCTGCGATTTTACTTAGGTCATAGTGATCCTAATTACAAAAATAAATATAATTAGTATGACCAGGATCTGGATGTTGACAGGAGTGACAGACATCATAGATAAGGTAAGATCGCTGAGGTGGATGTGGGCAGGCCATGTTGCAAGGAGAAACGACAGCCGATGGACATCAGCAGTTCTGAACTGGACACCAAGAGTTGTGAAGAGACCAAGAAGGAGACCAAAGGACCGATGGAACAGAAACATCATTCAGTATTTAGGGCTAACATGGCAACGAGAAACTCAGAATAGAGAGAATTGGAAAACGCTTGGAGAGGCCTACATCCGACGTCTGATTGAAAATGGCTGATGATGATGATGACGAATAATATAAATGCAATGAAAAATATGCAAATAGTCAATAATACCAATAATACCCACGTTTTGTCGTTCGACAAATAATAAATTTTAGATTGTAGTCATGAAGACGGGTAGACGATTGGCTAAGATTTTGAGTCTGTATAACACTTCTACTCTTCATATTCGAATGATTACATTTTCTTCATTCACTGAATCGAGCATTTCTTCGATTGCCTTTAAAGAATTTCCTAGGAATTTCCTTTCCCGTCAACGAACAAGAAAAGGTGTCCTGCGAGAGAAAACACTAATTTCACTTTCTTCCTCGTTTGAGATGATTGCGTTCCATCTTTTGGACGTCGCCTCCGCTCGGTACCAAAGTATACGGCGGCTGGCACTACAGAAGAAGCCTCTTCTTCTCCACCTCTCGCCTTCTTTTCTCGTTTTTGCCGCATTTTCGGCCACGCGATTCCCTTTTTTACGCACACGCGCCGCTTAAACGGCGACGCAAGAAACGGCGCCAACGCGAGAAGTCCGTCAGACAGCTGTTTCGGACTCGGTCGAATTGCCTCCGCAACCAAGCAGAAAGAGCACGAATTGAATTTCTAAATTCATAGGACATCAAATGATCAAGTGATACACTCCAATCGGCCAATGTGTTCTTTTATTGTAGCAAACAGTCGAGCCCTCTTTCATAAAAACCTATGAATCTCAGTCCCGTACTGCCTCATTTTTCTTTCTTTCAGAAGAATTGGGCTCTCCACGAAAATATTCAACGAAATTCAACGAAAGAATATTCTATGTAATGATGCTTCAAAAAGTATTAGAATTGGATTCGATTAACCTTCAGTTATCAGTATCGCTTGCATTCAGATATACTTAAATTATAGAAGCGAAAAACATGGAATAACTGCCCGGAAAGTGGGATAACTGGGTCGGATATTTCTTCGGTTTTAAGCAGATTACACGATGCATCTTACAGACGCACGATGATATTACCTTTCCTTATTCTTTCTCTATTCCAAAGATCTCTTCCCACACAATACCTTTAATTTCTGTTTTAATTAATACGTGTTAATATAATAACAACATATGAGGATAAGTTGAAGAGTGGCCCGATTGGGCCTAACCGCCCGAATAAAGGGTCTATTTATCAATTTATTTCAATTATAATTTATGAATCTGTGAACCGATACGCGTATGACTACTGCTCAGAACGTCGTCGTTGCAACTGTAATTTTACAAACTTCCCACTGAATGGAGGACATATTCTGAAGAAAAGTTATAAAATGATAATCAGTGGAAGGACTTAAATCAGTCAAGGCTGGGGTACTAAATGCCTGTCGTTAAGAAATGAAACAATCATTATCAGTTAAAACGAGCATTAAGTTTTACTTAGTTGTTATAATATGTACTTATGAATTTGCTAAACATACTGGGTAGATGGAAACTGATGAGTGAGCTAAAATGTAAAGAGAAACGCTAAGAAAGTTATCGGCAGGTTCAGGGAGCTTTAACATATCACCACTCGTTCCCGGGTTTCCCGTCTAAACTCGAAATTATTTAGTTCTGCATCTTAAATATACCCAATACTGGAGTTTCCAAACTTAAAAGAATTGCTTTAACCCTGTAGAATAACTCTAGGTCAATGATAGGAATAAAACTCTCATTAGCTAAATACCAATTCTTTAAACAAATAACAGGAATAAAATTCACTTATACTTCTCACCAAATTTTCTGTGAAGTGTACAGTCCCATTCCTATAGCCCTCGAAAGGCTTCGTATATTGAGTATCTTGAACAAACGCCGGTCTTCGTGACACGTGGTATCTTGGCAAGAGTCTTCATAATTTCTGGAAATTTCCTTCACAGTGAAACATTTAATTAATACAAGAAAACAGGAATGCCGACTTGAAATATTCCTTTCATTTGGCTACATACATCCGCCATTCCTCCGGCAAATGGGTGGGGAAGGAAGAGCAGACTTCACCCGAACCAAGAAGGATGCTCGCGTATCTGTTACATCTAAAGTATGCACTACAACTCCTGGATAATTATGACCTTTTCAGCCATCTTCGACCCTCTCAAAACATCCGCGCGACACAAAAAGTATCTCGAAAAGTTGACCTTTTCCTGTTCGAATGGAATCGCAACACGATCCTTCTGTATGGAAACATAGCGGCGAAACTCCCTCTGCTCAAACAAACCCTTAATCATACACACCCGAACGCTCGCAAATCTACGGCGGTCGAAGGGTGTGCCAAGAAGATCAGATATATATAAGACAAAAAACTTCGCGTGTGCTCTTTGTACGCGACGAGCCCGTGCCTTGGATTCCGGAATAGAAAGCTAAGTCAGACTGGATTCTATTGTTGGCTTTTCACGTCATCTATTGTCGCGCATCGCTGGAAAAAGGGTACCGCAGGGTCTGAGGGTGGGGCCGGAATATTTACACTACATCCTCTTCGGCCACTCCCTTGTCCCCTACTCTCCCTCACCTGTCCCTACCTGAGGTACCCTTTCTGGCACCCTGCCACACCCTGACACACCCGTCCACACCCTCTTTACGCCTTTGTGTGGTGGAGCGAACTGACTTACATTTTGAGGGTCTGCGAAACCTACGCGTCAGCCACGCTCGCGGTTGACCTCTTGATACGGAATTTAATTCGAAAGTATATCAACATGACCCTTAATCTAGGGTTTCGTATTCTGCGTCCACGAGCTGCAGGTGGACATTTGAGCAGAGGGCGCTCAGAGCAGGCGCCCTCTCCATACTTTAAAAACATCCATTTTATGAAAGGTTCCTACTTTTTCGAGGGATAATTTCATGGTATTAAAAAATTTTAATTATTAACAATTTAATATTTAAACTAAGCTAATAGATTTTTGATTTAGAGCAAATGAACTTTAAGAATCGGCAATTATTATTGGTTTGCGGTCAATCGATTCATGGAGTTTTTTATTAGAAACGAATTCTTCGTAATTTTTATCAGGAAACTTCATAATACGCACAATTTTTATTATTGCTTGAATCGCTAACAATCTAATATCTTTCTTTAAGAAAGCTTAACCACGGACCAATCAATACAGTGAACAACCTCTCTAATAGTTGTGTTATTGGTTTTTCTATGAAAACATCTTACATGAAGGTATCCAATCCTCATAAAACCCGACGTCATGTACACCCCAAACCCTGGCGCCCCGGCTGAGCGCCCGTGTTTCGGGACGGCCCTGCCTTTAAGTAAGTCTGTGGAGCCCCTGCAGTTCCCAGTCCCAGAACCTTAAATAAACGTTCTGTCATACATAAACGCACAGTAGATGTATCATTAAATCCGTTCCACTTATCAAACGCTAATAGCGAATCAAAGTGAATGTCTTTCTATAAAACAGATAACTTAGATTCGTAACGTACATACATTATATTCGTATATATCATTCGAATTTTATGATATAACACTTGTTATCTAGGGTAAACATCAAGTATAAAAGTGTGGGAATTAGATTTGCCTTCAGAATATTGTAGAGAAGTCATCATAAACACTTGTGTAGTCCACTGGAGGTAAAGAGATTTGATGTAGCGCACAGTCGGGCAAAAGCGTCAGTTTAATATTTACATTCTGCATTCAAGCCGTAGGTAACGCATAAGATATTTATATAATTGGAAAATATATTATTCGACCTCCTAACTGCATTCTAAAATATATTTTCCCGTAAGAGTTCAAGCTTAATCTGTATTAACTGGATGTTATTTCTCATTCGTACCACTAACTAGTGTGTACAGTTGGTTCGATACAAATAATAAGGTTTTACAGATGAACAGAATTATTTTAAAATATTTAATTAAATTAAGAATTTTATCTTCTAAATAAAGAGAGAATCCCTTGCGTTTCTCGATATATTTTGTTTTCTGGCAGGAGAAGACTCATAATTTCTTATTTCGTAGGAAGAAAGGAGAGTAAGCCAAAAAGACGATTCAGCTATCGCCTCTTTGAGGTCGCACGGATTTTAAACTCCAACTCTTCTCAACCTAAGGTTCTGAGACAAATTTTTTTATACCGTTGCCTTGAACATGATCGTCAATTCCTTTTCCTGGGAAAGCAAAACATCGAAGCAACATTGTAATTAAATAACCATTGTTTTGGCAAAATAACAGAAATTAGGAATCTCCAAAAACCCGGAATTAATATTATAATCTCTATTTTTTTCTGGTTCGGAGAGCGGACGCGTTAGCAAATTTTATTCCGTTACTGAACAGCAATTTAGATCCGTAAAATGAGTCAGAAAAATTTCTTTCCGGAGAAGTATTCATTTTTAACTTGTTTCTCGGATCTAAATTGGAATAATATAGTAAACATGATAGCATAGTTAACATATTTGTCTCTCATTTCATTAGTTTCATTGGAAAAAGTAGACAGTATAGTTAATCAAGAGGAAGAGAAGTATTTCGGTGTTTTTATTCACCACATTTGATTTTTGTTTTAAAAATAGTGCAACCTCCACTCTATTTACTGAACCATGCACTGAGAATGAACGGCTAATTTGCTAAAAGAGTAAAAATGTGCCTCAGGAAGGGTGTTCACATCTTATTTTACTTATTTTAATTATCTTGGATCTAAGAATTATGAGAGACGACGAGAATCTTTCTCGGAGAACAAGCCTGAAGTGCATCTCTAGTGATACTATTTATTTCCAATTCGTACCATATTAACATCAATCATTTCTAACGGTACTCTTCGAATAAATATCATAGCAGCATTGGTTTCCTTTGATATCAGAAAAAATATGTCTTTGAATACTTAAAGACTTGCATGCTTTCTTTCTTACCCAAATCATAATGGATGACTTTTTTTAATTCCCCATTTAAGGATATTTATATCCCCTAAAAGATTATTGTATCGTTCCTTAGGGTCTCGATTAAACAAACAAAAAGTGTTAACGCCACTTATTAAGCTACACCTTTATCTTTTCCTTTCTGTCCGTTTGATTTTTTAGATATCATTCCGAAATATCCACACCAAATTTCAACCGTATCGAAAATCCTTCTCGATGAATCGCAATTTCTTTTAACCATTACAAACTTCTAATTGGCTTAAAAATACAAGCCGCTGATTATGGCATTGGCCATTTAAGTTATTGAATGAGAAGAGACAAACACAATAATGGAAGTTCAACGAATTAAAACCGAATCCTGATATAAATCATCAATGAAAAAGCTCTGAGTTGTTCTTTACGTTAGGATTAACGTATACCCTTATTAAGCCTTTTGCGTCGATTTTTTTGCCTAATTTCATCTGAAAGATAAACATCTCAAGCAACCATCAACAAGTACTTTTGTAGGTTTTTAAGTTCTTAATTAACTTTACTATTAGAGGTCGATTCTGTTCTATCTTACTTTCACGCTTACAATTCCTGAGATACAAAAATCTAATCAGTTCCGCGACTTGTATTATCATTGGATTCATCGACAACATCTTCGTCTCAGTCATTCATTTTTAGTTTACAGCTAAAATAAATCAGGTTTAGCCAAAATGTGTGTTCAACAACTCAATATAACAACAACAATAGCTAAGAAAACGATCAAGACATTGATTTCATGTTTTGAATATAACTTCAAAAGTGAAAGAAAATTTCGTCGTCATGTTACGTGAGATAGAGAGAAATTAAGTTCTGTGTCTCTGTAGTGGAAAAAGACTTTGAGGTTAGTGAATGGTGGTGTTAGTGAAGGAGGGAGGACAGGGAAATGGGAGTGGGGTGAGTGTACGTCCACAACAGATCCGTTCTTTCCAAGGGGTATATAAGGTGCGGATCTCGGCGAATGGAATCATTAAACGATCCAACTCCTCGACATCCACAGCTCAAAGGAAAAAACCGAATCGTGTGTTTTGGAGCGGAACGGCAGCTAAGAAGGGATTTCAAAGCCTGAACATGGCGGGAAAAGCATTCTTCGGGAAGGTGAGTCCCACGTTGAACTTGTTTTATGATTCGTGAGGTGCCCATTGCGATATTATGCTCACTTCATAGGGCTTGTGGTAACTGTTGAGTTTAACCTGTTTCCGAATACTACAGAAAAATATCAACATCTGTCGAACAATTACTAGTCATTACCGTTGTCAACATTTTTATAAATCAACAAATAAATGACGAGGGAGAAAATTCAAAGAATTTTCATTGCTTTATTCTTCAAGTAGAAATGACTCAAATTTCAGATAAGGTCGTTATTCCCCTTCAATCAACACATCATATAATGGCATTGAAAATATCGTTCCATTTGGATTTCTCTGATGTGAAATATCAAAATAATTAGCTCCGATTCACAACATTATTTTATTCCTGGTATTTATTTAACGTTTATCCATGAAAATGTAACACAATCCGCCTGATAATGTTACAATAAAAGGGGACAGACAACTCTGATGTCTATTATCTTAACGTTAAATTTGATACTTTTCAAACATCATTCATTTAATTATTAAATTATTTGCAATTTCCTAGAAAAATCCAACGTTAATATACAATTCTGGGATTGTGGAATGAAACTTAATGTCCTACCACAGCTGTGGTCTTTGTAGAATGAATAACGATAATTTTGTAGGTTAGGTTAAATTTCATCGACATATATTGTGATTCTTTTGATGTTCGATTTCCGCGAGTTTAACAGCATTGCTCATTTAGTCAATGAAGTTGCAGAACTCATTGCTATTTTACCATAAGAAAATCATCTGAAACAGTTTTGAGATTTGCATTCTTTGTTAGATGCAGTGCGAAGTTTGAGATTTAAGAATAAGGATACGTCCCATTCTGGAATTTTTGATTGCTTAGCATTCTCTCCGAGTAAAGAATATAATAAGTAAAAGGAATAAGGTTTCGTATCGAAATGGGAGGCTGGAAGTAAAATAAGGAGGTTTACAAAACTATTTAATGTAGGCTTAGCGCGTAGTAACAATTCTTCTATGGATAAATAGTTTAGTTGAGTTGTGCAGGTTTCACGATTTTAGCTCAACTTAAGTGTTTAGCTGTGAAAGGTGCGCATACAATCAATAGTTGTTGTGAGATTTCAGTCACTTTACACCCGTCATCTCCCAGCATGCCGTACAACAGGAAGGCACTTGCTTGTCGTAGTAACAGTATTTTTAAAAGTGCTTCGACAGCTTAGGTCATTTCGCACGTAGGCCCCCACCGGGAATCGAACCCGGGACCATTTTCGCCGAAGTCGAATGCGTTGCCCATTTCGCTACAGCAGTAATGAGGCTTCCGATAGCCAAGTGGGTAACGCGTTCGACTACGGCGAAAATGGTCCCGGGTTCGATTCCCGGTGGGGGCCTACGTGCGAAATGACCTAAGCTGTCGAAGCACTTTTAGCAATACTACTACTACTACTTGCTTGTCTTTTGCTTTTAAAAGGAAATGCAGTGTACATCCCATAATCAGCGAGAGATTAATTAAAAGGAAATTTTACGCACTGCAATAGAATCTGAGACATCTTCAGAAAAGTTCTTGATGTTCTATAGAACGAGTGAACACAGTTTTAATGAAATGATGACTTCTCTCATATTTCCTTTAATGATCTCTTTCAATGATTTTAAATACAGCGTGGACTTCTTCTCAATACTGTCAATAAATGACTCAATGCCATTAGTAGTACCTCTTGCTATTTGATAAAGTTGTCCATGCACTTCCACACTGAAATGAAATATAAGACTGACGTTCGTTGAACAAATTTTCAGTCGACTGTACGCAAGCTCCAATATAAAGTCGTTGACATTGAGTTGTCGACCGATAGTTGTACGATACTTCTGTCAAAAGGAGATCGATGCGGTTATCTGAATCTTATGTCGCACAACTTTCTTACCAGTTGTATGCGCACCCTTGTAAGGTCCCCTTTTCACACCCAACTAAGCAGTCGAACGATTAAAAATTGTATGTATGCGCTCGGCCTTAGTACTTCGCATTGGAGGATGAATCATCGGCTAGTGGGGCAATTTCGCATGTTCGGAGTCGATACGGTACCAATGATTCGATCTTCCACGATAATATTAGCGAGTTATGGTGAAAAACAGGAAGAAATTGCCCTGGAGCAAAGCTGCACTTTTGCGATCCTTATATCGCAAATGAATCCTTTCAAATATTTCGGAGGAAGATTACAAGAATTAAAAATTTATCTTCGTTAAATCCCATCGACGAACCCCATGGTTTGGGGGGAAATGTTACTATTTATTTAAGCATAAAAAATATATCATTAATTAATTCTATCTTAATAAAATTATTAATATCTTAATAAATCCTCTGAAATTTGAAGTTGGAAAGGATTAAATCAGAGCATTAAAATTAGACTTTCATTAATGTCGTAAAGCTTATACTCTCAAATCTTATGATAATAATGTATGATGATATTACTGATGGGCTGTGACAAAATAGCCAAACATCGTAGTTAGAAAAAAACGTATAAGCATATTTTAATCAAGGTTACCATTCGATTGCCCACAGTCTATCTATCTTGAAGTGAATTCATATCAAACTGTTGAGTTGCAGAATGTTTATTGAGAGATGGCTGAACTTATGTCCATTCCCTGGTAGAGAGTGAGAGGAACTCTGACTTCAATATGAGTTTCTCAGTTTCGGGAATCTCGGAAACTCTCAAGAACTTGCTTCTGGCAGAGTTAAACCTGAAGACTTAAACGAAACCCTAAAGATCAAAATGTATTCCTAAATTCGCTTGTACTTTCCGTACAGGTCACACTTCTGCTGTGCCTTGCAGTCGTCACACCAACCATCGCACAGGAAATCGACAGTGCTGGGAAGAGAGTTACCAAACAAATACACACGAAAGGTAAGAATTTCTTGGAGTTAATATTTCTTGTATACTTAAGTTCTGTTATGACAACTGAAGGATAAGAATATATATTTAAAATATAAATATAACAAACAAAAAGTGTTAACGCCACTNTAGCATGAAAAACATCGGAGAAAATTATATGTATTTGTATAGATATGTTTGAATGTATACCGTAATATTTACATTTATTAATGGCAAGTTCTCAGAAAATTATTTCTTTTATTTTGAAGTCGAAGTTATAATCCGCGGTTATATAAACTATTTCTACAACCGATTTTTTGCTTGTCGATTTTTACGTCAACTAATTGATTGTCGACAGTTTACGAATTTCTAACTCAAACGCGGATGTTTGAAAATCTGCAAATTGCTCCAAGGGTGCAGTTATATACAGTGTATGAATATTACCGCATTTTAAATGAAAAGCCTCCATAAACACAGAAACAATAAAATGGACTCTTATAAATTTCCTTCCAGCCTCCATAATAAACTCAGATGAAGATCACAAAGCAGCAGAGACTGGCTTCGGAGGGGCAACCATTGGAGCAAACGGAAAATACTTCCAGTGAGTAAATATTTCACTGATATTAAATGAATAAAGAGAATGCACTAGACTTAATGATGATTCAAAATAATGCTGTTATTAAGAATAATCCCGCACATTTTTACGAAAGCAGACAATCCATTCAAGTTTAACTGTTGTGGGTGATATTGGCGTCGTCCAAAAGATGTTTCAAATTAAAGATTCGGTTACTGTTTATGTAATAGTGCTACCTTAAGTTCACCCAGAAGGGTTTAAATTTTGCGCATGGATGTGTTGCGCTGTGGTCTCGCTCTTTTGTTTTTATTTTGCTGTGTTATTGGAGCGCAGCGACATCTACGTGCACAAGTACGGTCCGGATCAGATCGAGTTCGGGCACGTAAGTGAAAACCCAGATGAGTGGGAGCAGCGCTTTGAGAGAAAAGATGGACACCGCCGACTTGGGAAGGTATATTCAATAGTGATGCTGGGCAATCAGGGAATTCTTCGTCTTTAACAGTAGCTGGCTTGGAATTTTTACTCGCTTCTTGGGATTCTTTTTAACTCATTCCAACAGTAAAACATAGGCCTCACAGACTCGGAATTTATTACATTTATTTAACGTTTTTCATTTATCGAAATATTATACGAAGGTCGGTCAGAAAGTAATGCCCCACCATTTGTTTCTCAATTATTATTTATTCTAAAAAATTGTAATTTACACAAAGTTCTGTGTACTCCATAAACCATCAAAGATATTGCTGTCAACGTTACCGTCAGTGGCAGCTTCCATTCTACACATACGAAAGATTGTTTTATCTGCTCAATCTATATTTCCACATAATCTCTTTCAAGTTCTATTGCCTTCCTCCAGCGATTCACTAGGGCATGGATGCCCTGTCGGTACAAGTCCTCGCTCTGGTTATGGAGCCAGTTTTCACTTTCAATCGCTTTCTGATTCACTCACCCATCAAACAACTCTACTCCTATCGACTGCAGATGTTCCATAGACTTTGCACAAACGTTTGTGAATATTCCCTAGTGCTCCTTTCTCTAAGCACAGAAATTCAATCGCAGCACGTTGTCTGTAAAGTGCATCACAGTCAGACTCCACTTGGAAAGCTTCCTAAAGCTATGTTATCAGCTGGAGAAAACTGAAACTATGCACGTAGATGCAGGAAACGTCAAGGAATTCGAAACTACAATTTCGAATTACTAGCATTAGTTTTGGATGGAAAAAAATGTGAGGCTTTATTTTTTGACCAATCCTTGTACTTCCGCGATGGCAAAAACTATCTGTCATTAAGACGATCCATGTTTGAGTCGGTTTTACTTTAAACTCCTCTACAAAAGTGAACAACGAAAGGTTTAAAACTATTGAGTTCAGGCTTAACTCTGTGGTAGTGAGAGACAAAACTCCACACGCTTTACTTAAACAATAAATAAGGTTATTACTTTAATTAACCACTTACTTACTGGTTAAGTAAAGTTGTAATTGTGGAGTTTTGTAACGAAAGGTTTAGCTTGGTAGAGATTACAGATCGTAATCTGTTTTCTCACTGAAAGTGACTTGTTTTCATCATTATAAGAAAATGCCTCTTGACTCGTTCTCAGCGCGGTAATAAACAATGATTCGGATGATTGGTGTTTAAAGATGAGAGTGAAGAGGTCAATCATATTTTTGAAAGAAAAGGCAAAATACTGGGAAGATCAGGTGCTGTCTTGCTTTATCTGTTTGTGACTAACTCTAAATTTAATCCTCTTCCCTTACTTCCAATGACATTTCCTTTCATAATTGATTGAATATCTTCATCTCTTTCTTAACGTATACTTGATTGTTTCTTTGTTCAATCGTTACTAAACCTATAAACATATCTTTAAGTACAAGTAGTTTATCTTTCTTTTACCTAAGGAAAGTTTTCTGGATTTCTGGCTTATCAATCTATTGCTACTTAATCACTGACACTAAAAATGACAAATTTGAGCTAAATTAATTTTGTCAAAAAGTAAAATTAGACTCTTGCGTGTTCGCATGAAATGAGTAATGTGCGAACACGGAAAGGAGTCTACATCAACGGTCATTAGTTTTCCGAATTTAGCGCGCGCATTAGAGGGAAAACGACCGTTAGTTGCGAACTCTTGAAATTCCTTCCGCTGTTATTTTCCGGACGCGCTTTTTGTTGTGGAGATCGAAAGAGAAGTCATTTTGTTCCTCTATAAAGAAAATTTCCTCTACTGACCTGGATTTCCCGGCTAATGGTGTGTTGGTTGGCTTTCATTAAATTCCTTCTCAAACGCCTGTTTTCTCTCTTCTCTTTTTTCTCTCTTATTCCAAACAATCCACACTAAACACTCGCCTTTCCAACTTTCGTCGAACAAAAAACGACGAATGGCCGCACGCCCAATACCGCACGGACACGAACACAATTAAACACGGTGCAGGTATGCTCACCAACCGCAGCACGATCACTATGAGTTTGGACATCGGAGAGGAAACGAGCACCACTTCCAGGAGCGGTATGAGAAGGCAGCACCACACGACGGACTCTTCAAAACCAAAGTAAGGGAAACGAGAAAAGTGGAGGCGCCGGCAGAATTGTTGAATGCAGTGTTGTGAGACGGAAGAAGTGTTTGACGGGAAGATCAGACAAATTTGCTACAGAGTTGCGAGGACAATAAAAGTGATTCTTGAATAAAGGGGACGATTAGCTTAAGTAAACGATGACTGAAATAGGTTATATGTAAAGCAACGAGAGTAACAGTACCAAATTGTTGCAGAAAATACGTGATTTTGGATTAAGTCCTCAATAATTGATTTCAAAAACTCCGTAGGCCCAAAACTAAATATTTTGTTCTGCTCTGCGAAGGATAAAAGAGAGCCATTTTAACACCACGATATTTTCAGAAAATTTTCAAATATTAGACCAAATTTTCTATCGAAACAAGATCTTTTATCCAATGAAAATGCAATTCTAGAAGAATCGGAAATGGTTTAAGTTCTTCACGGGTCACATTCTATTATTTCTCTCAGTAAGTTCAGTTCGTAGTTGCTTAATTTAACATTTACTTTTCTTCTTTCTTCTATGTTAATTCACGGACTGAAGGGCTGGTTGTAACTCTGCCTTAACTGATGTCTATAACAAACATATCAGCAACATTCTTCTATCTTTATGCATTGCTTGTGCATGTCGCTGTATTCGGTTAAAGTTACTAATTTTTATTTCCTTTAATTATGATGCTTTATTTCAACCAAAGACAAACCTTGCAATTAATCATTTAATTTTCAAGCAAAATCATTTTAAAGCCAAAATGTTATCCAATAAAAGAAAAGGTTTAATAATATAAAATAACTTTAAAAATGGAATTGCTTTTTTCATTTCACACAAAATAAAGCAATTTTGGAAATATTTTCTCAGTATCAGACTGTATATTATCAAGAATGACATAATGAAGTAAAGTATGCTACCAATAAGCGATTACCGGAAGAAATATTTTAAAACAGTAAAACGATTTACTCTAGATTTAATGTTACGTCAACTAATATCCCTCTCTCTGACAGGTTCGCTGGGGAGACAAGCACGGAGGGTACGGCGAGCATTACTACGACTACAACCACGGAGGACATGTAAGTAATTTTTAATTACCATTTATATAATTCAAATAAAATTAGAAGCCTTCCTTATAAACCCTTAACGATTTAGAGGGTTCTAACAATTTCCTTGCTATTTAAATTAATAATAGTTACTACATAATTCTCTAATAGTAACTATAGAATGTCTCTTTAAACTGGATTTGACGCATTTCAATAATTTAAATCACTTTCTTCCTCAGGAGGCCGCTGACGGTGGCGACGAAGGTGGAGATGTAAGTATCGCTCACTCGTTAAATAGCATTTATGATAAGTCATCAATTTTTAAAATCGGTTCTAAAAATCCAATGAATCACTCAAAGAGACGGTATAACATACCACAAAGCGGAAAAATATTACCCACGCTTGCCGTAGTAATCTATCCTAGAAAAATTGCTCTAGATAATGAACACCACGCATTAACAGCTTATTTTACGTGAGCCAATCAATAGAAAATACAATATAATTGCTTGAAAAATGTACGGATGACGTTCCGAAACGTAAGGCTAATTTAAGATTTCTCTTTTTCGTTCTTGGAACACGGGCGACCTTGAAATTGAAAGTGTCAAACAAGCTAATGAACTTATTGCCGTTGCAAGATTATTATGACAAGCGTCACGAGAATCCTTGAATTGGTATCAGTAGTCATTCAACTCAAGGAAGTATTCTTCAAAAGGAAAACCAAAGTTTTCTCTCTAGATTTCTCTATCTTTCCGTTGAAAAGCCATTAATTTCCGCGCATTAACGTTCTTAGGAGTGGATTTTGCCTATCAAGGAGTGAATCTTACTTAAAAATATATTATTTTCTTGGAGAAGCATCTAACGCAATGCCCAATGTCTTCTTCGCAACATTTCGGGTGAAATTAAGTTATGATTCCACACTGATGACCGAAATGTATATCTTCTTCAATTTTAAGTGAAATAAAACCGATATGAGCTAACTCTCGTCAATTTTAAATATATTTTGTTGGCTATTTTCATATTAAAATTTGAAACCCTTTCTCAACCAAGACCGCAATACTTCACATACCTATAACTTTTATGAACCTTCATCTCGTACCGTGTGATACTCACTTTTCAATAAATTTCTGTCCTGGAATATCTCATTAGATTGGTAAGGATACATTATGCCCTTCATTGCTTTAACGCAGCAGGATTTCATTCTCTCATGTTTTCCATATATTTTCCACCAAATGTTTCCAAGTTTTGCTCCTTCCATTTTGTTTTGACGAAATGTCAATAACTCCTCCGAGACACTTTTTCTAGACCACAAAATCGTTCCGTAGCATTCCGTAGCATCATCAATATATTCCTGCACTTTGATAAAGGAATTAAACAACTTATGGATACTCCATTCTATAGGGACACTACAGCGAGCCAGTCCCAACTTACAACGAGGCCCCGGGAGTCAGAGTGACTGCCAAACGCCATCTTGAGCAAGAGGATGCGGAGGCGGCAGCAGCTAGACAGGAGAGCGACAGAGTTCTGGCCCAAGACGTGTCTCGTCTCGTGAAGAGGCAACCGACTCCCGCTGCAGCTCCACAGGAGCCTCGACTAGTCTTTGATCTTGCCTCTGGACAGGTCATCGACGAGGTCACCGGTCGAGCTTACGCCCTGCAGCCTATCAACTAACGAGGAATGGTTATACAAGGGCAAAAAAAGGCATATTACTAGGCGGAACTTGATTGTGATAAATGCTTGGGAAACAACTGCTGACAGTATTGTTCGAGGAAAACTTATGTTCCATCTGGGAAATTGTGCCAGCACAGAATATTTTTATACTTTTTATATATCGTTTGTTGTAAAGTTTGTTATTCTATTTTTTATTCATTTGTCATAATTTTTACTGTGGATTTTGTTATTGAAGAGGGAGCAATGGAAAATCAGACGCAGCGGTTTGACCGTTACGTATCTGAGATTGTTATGTTCGTGTTTTGGATCTCGTTGGAGGCTTTGTCTCAGTATCGCTTTAATAAATACTAATGTTACTCAATTTCATTTTGTTTTCTTTTAACCTTTTCCTAAATAACTGTCTTAGATCGCAGGATTTTTACTGAATTAGCCTTCTCTTAAATGACCTAAAGCAACTGCTGGAATTTGAATGGTAATACCCCCATATCAGTTCATTATGTTATATATACTTGAGTATGGAGTTAAAGATTTTGTCTCTTACATTAAGCATTAATATATCACAAAAATAATAAGCATCCACCAACATAAAAGACTTCTCAAGTAATACAGTGAAATGTTGTTGTCCGCCGAAGACCTTTGCTAAAGACCAATAATATTCAATATTCGAAATAATGACATTCCACAGTAAGGAGCGTGCAGTTAGTTACATCGAAAGTACAGCTAAAGGATTTCGGAGTGGGCAACACGCTCCCTTACGAGGGCAGAGAATCTGAGGTCGATTCATTGAATTAGTGTAATGCTTCAACAGTAGTAGAAGTAAAACAGTTTAAGTTGTCGTCAGGAAGGGTGCAAAATCGAGGATAAAATCAGATGCTCACAACTTAAGTAGTATTTGAAAATTACCGCTCTCAACATAGAATTTTTGTTACTATTCCGTTGAAATTTTAAAAGATAAAACTAATATTCGCCAACTTAGAATTACTGTCGGATTGATAATAGTATAGACCTGGACTTTGATTCGTAACCCTTTGATGATCTGCCATTATAATGGGACATGTTATACTTCATTCGAAAGAGAGCACTTATTTGGCTTTAAAATGATATACGATAAGTGTCAGTGTCGATCTCCTGCTTTATCTGAGTCGAAGTAAACCAAATCAAAACACGGTAAATTCGCGGATATCCATGACTCGGTCATCTTCGCACCTTTGTGGAACAATGACAAGGTATCACAGATAAACCAAACTTTTAGCAGAAGTGTGGTATATAGTCGTGAGGAATAATCTGCGTTTCTGAGATCCGATCGTGATTTATTGACCTTTGATAAGCGTCTGAATTAAAAATCGATCTCCTTCTACAAATGTGATCCTGCGCAGTTGAAATTCTTATTACGCGCTATTTAAATGGTTAAAAAAAATAAACAAGGGCGAATTTTCCTAAATGCATTGGGGAAGGATGAGGTAAATGAGTTAACTGATAATACAAAGTCAGTAATTAATAACTGATACATATTTCAATGGGGCATGGATGATTTCATCGACCTTTATTATTTTCAATGTATACATGCAGTTTTAATGCCAAAGAAAAGAAACATTTTTTCTATTTTGAATTATGCTTGTTACAAGTAGATTAAATATCGCAAACACTTCCTTATAAAATTGGTATCCGTATCACAGATGTTATTTCGGAAATATTCACTCACCAATAAATAATAAATACCAAAATCAAAAAATAAACATCTCAAAGTCGTATGTGCTATCCATCTAACTTTGCATAGCGCTGCTCACAAGCTACACAGTAGAAATAAACAATTAGTGCATCCCAATTCGTTTGTAGCAGCAAAGGAAAGGATGCATTACAGGGAACATTTCGTGATTTCGGCTGTCTTTAGATGGTCCGGAGACTTGCAGTTGATTACAATTCACTATTCAAGACGGCGAGCGTTGTTAGCCTTAAATACACTGCCAACCTCTGCGAGATACTGAACAAGTGGCGGCGTTAGAGCCCGGATTCCGCTCCTCTCCAAAAACGGGTTGAATTCCGTGTCTCTCCCATTCCTCACTCTCTCCGCTATGTCATAGTCTTCAATCTCCTCTGCATTCACTCTGCTAGGAAAAGGTGGCAAAGTCAGAGAAATTTCGTCGGAGTCCACATTAGGAGAACGAAGCTGAATTGAATGATGACGGGTGAAGTCATCCCGGACAATGGGAGTGAACTGAGGAGATTGCGGGAAAATAGAGGACACTCTGCGAGAAGCCTGTTGATATGTTGGCGGAAGGTAAGAACTTGGTGGTAGTGGGGGATCATAAGTTGGAGGAAGAGGTGGAGGGGGTAGGTATGAATTCGGAGGTTGTGGAGGACTGTAAATTGGAGGTCTTCTGGTGGTAGTTGTAGTGATTTCATAGTAATCATGGAGGAGTATTGTAAGACGTAGAAAGTGGCAGGTATGACTTTGGTGGTTGTGGAGGACCGTAAATTGGAGGCGGTTTGGTGGTTGTAGTGATTTCATAGTAATCATGCGGTGGTGGAGTATTGTAAGACGTAGAGGGTGGCAGGTATGACTTTGGTGGTTGTGGAGGACCGTAAACTGGAGGTGGCTTTGTGGTTATTGGTGGAAGATAGTTAACAGGTGGTTCTAGGGGATGATAAATCTTTGGCGTCTGAACTGGTTGAAATGATTTGGATAATTTTGTGGGATTATTCGGGTTTCTGTGCCCAAGTGATCCAGCGCTTCCATCGTAGAATATTTTTACTCCTTGCCAGTCTGAGGAGTAAAAGGAGCCATCGCTCACAACTGGTCCCACCAAGTAGAACACGGCAGCAATCAGGGCGAGCATTCTCTGTTCCGGAATCATGGTTAGTTCAATCTTTTCTGGTGGAATGAGAAAATATTGAATAATAGATAGCAGATTATAGAAAAAAATTGTTAATTTAAATTATAAAAGTCTCACTTATATACCTAAAAATGTAATTAATGTTGACAAAAGGTTTTAGTTATTTAGATTACAGCTATGCCTCAATAGGCAAATATGATACATTTAAATCTGGAACCTTACCCACCATATGAATAAATGCAGCGTTTGCGGGAAGCTCCCGAAGCATTAGCTTCGAGTTTGCTCTCCAACTTGGCAGCCGAAGACTGCGGCGATTCTTTTATTCATTCAGTTTGCGCCATCGTGATGATTTGTTTGCCATTTTGATTATCGGAAAAATCACGTAACTCTGTTGCGTATGGCCGCAGTGGGGCCTCGGGCAAATTACGGAATCTTCATTTAAATACTTTGTTGTCAAACGTGCTAAATATTTCCAAGGGGAGGAACAAGGAAAGTGCATCGCTGGAACTGTGCCCTTTTTTATCTGTGACTAATAATATTTGCATTTACTCAGTAATATTTAAGAAATCGAGTTTGGTATGAGCGCTTTGATGGTTGTTCAAAAACAGAATTCTGTAACGTGTTATATTAATCTAGTTTAACAATCATTGCCGTTAATTATTTCATAAACGGTATTGTAAAAGTTATAATGACTATTGTAGAGGAGATTGAATTTAGTTTTTCATTTCTTTAAATTGCATTGTTAGGAGTAGCACTTATTTAACTTCAATACTTAAAGTTCGCCAGAATTATTAATAAAATTCTAAATTTATTAAAGATTTAGGATAAACGTTTAAAGTCTCTGCATATTTTTCCAATTAGCATGACAGTTATAAAATCGCAGTTCAGCGAGTATGAATTTCAGATGTTGCCATACAATGTTATAAGCAATATATCAAAGTCTTAGAATATTCTTAAATGGATTGGTCATCTTGTCCGATGAGATTCATTTTATAATGTGAATATTGCGTTGTTCACAGTAATATAGCCGTGAGTAATAGGCTGAAATATTTCGTAAAAGTTATTTAAACCTTTACTACGTAAAGTCTTAATTTCGCCCAAATAAAGTCGCTATTTATTTAAACCTGAAATTAATACGAAAAAGATTAACTTATTAAGTCGATTGATTATTGGATTGAGCCTGTAATGCCGGTGACTATGGTTCGCATAATATTTTACGAGAGGAAACCTGGGTATTAGGCATCCCATAAAACTATGTAGTTAGTATGCTTCCGAAATATCATTTCTGTATAGGAAACATAATTGGAGCTTTTGTAGCGTAACTGTTCTGTATTAAAGCAATATCTAATTAAAAAATTAAGTTCTTGTGAAGTTTCTAACCTTTCCTCTGAATCATAATTGAAGAATTCAGTCGTGTAACACTTACGCCTCGTTAAAATGTTTTCATGAATTTTAACAGCTGCGATGAACATGCAAAAGTAACAGATGCAGTAATGCGGTACTGAGTGATAGAAGCTCTATCACATTCTTATTAGCAGGCAACAAAAATAATTTATTAGTGGGAAAACTTTCACTCCTGTTACTTTCATTTGAAACAGCTGCAGTGCTAATACTATGTGCATGTATACCATGGAAATACAGTGAAACTCTCCTACGGTTAAAGGAAATAAAAATTAATCCGAATGATAACCTATCATCTTCATTTGATGATAGGTTAAAATAAAGAGGATTTAAATGTATTTTTGATGCGCTTCTTTATTATCAATGCAATTACAAATCGAAAACTTTTCCATCATTCTTCCATATAATTGCTTCTTCTCTACATCTTCATTTACACCCTGAGAACAGGCTTTTGGCGTGTGGCAGGGAGTGCATGCACCATGACTCCACTTCCATAATCGATTAATTTCGCGTATCGTTCGCGGAAATAAATTATTTTTGACTTTTGACGACTAGTACTAACAATAATTCTTTTTTAAGAATATTTAGAAGTTATCATGAATAAATTTTTAAGAGAGCAAATATATAGACTATTTTGAACAGTTTTCACCTCAATTTTTGTAGAAAATAAAAAACCCAACGTTACCGTTACCAAACTAATCAATGACCCGCATCCCTCTTCGAGATCATATTTGCAAAAGCCTATTCGGAAATGATAAAAAAAAATACTCTCTTAATAATAAATAGCTATTTATAGAAATAAGCGAATCTGCGTTAAAATTGAATTATCCGTAAGGATATATCGGTTATTTTTGCGAAGATATTAGATCCATTTTATTTTATAATAGATTTATTTTAGGCAAAAATCTTGACATGAAAATCAATTAATCTGTTAAGTATTTATTCATAAAAGTATAACTGAATAGATTTGAATCGATCAAACGTGGTTCCGATTCTGGAGCCACCTTATCAATTCAGTTAAATTCTTTGGAGAGAAAAGGCAAAAAGTTCCCCTTCTTAAACTGTATAAAGCACAATAAATGTCAATGCTGTGATACCTCGAACATATTCCGTTTAGGAATCGCCGATACCCAACGTATTAATAACTATACAAGTGTTGATTCGTTTGCATCTACCGCTATCCGTTATCTGAAAGATATACTTCGAAGAAATAAAAACTGTTCGATCGATATCAAAACAAAGTCATTAAAACGTACAATACATAAATATAACAGAAATACAACCTATATATTTTAACGTAAAATATGGCTATTTAAGTTTTAAATAATTTATGTTTTTTCGTTAATTATTTATTGATAATAAATAGTATAGAGTTACATGATACACAGGTATTGAATTTCTGCACATTTTATCAATACATAAATATAATAATAATTTAAAAGAAACAGCACGATAAATAGTGGTTTAGCCTACATTTGCGTTAAAATACAATAACAGCTTTCTCTTTGAGTTCGTTTCCTTTCCCAATGAACAATTTCTACAGAAATGTTAAGTAAATAGAATTATAGAGAGCTTAACTGATTTCAAAGCGCTCCTGTGAAATTCGGTAGTTATTAATTAATCAAAATTAAATAGATCAAGATCCATTTCATCCGATTAATGCCTAATAAACGTATTAGATAATTATCACTCTAATAGAATCGAAATATATGAGATACGGTGATTTTGATTTTGTTTACTTGTTTTTATGATGCGAATCGGTATCTTAGGTCGCAAAGTGAAAATTTCATTCATTATTACTACATCTGATACAATATCTTTCTGAAATAGTAATTAATTTAACCATCTTACATTCTCATAGATTATGGATTCTTAGAGATTATTTTTGCTCAAGAAATATTCACGATACATTTCAAACACCAGAACTTCTTTTTCACGAACTCATTACTTCAACCAGAACTTCTGTTACACTTTGGTAGAATTACAAAATTCAGAGTACAACAATTATGTTTTCGAGGTCCTGCCTGGAGGCTGCGACGAAAGAGCAAACGTTTCATAAGGGGTTTTATGACTCTTGATATATTTAGCGTTCTGAGCAAATTTCTCGAGCCAATTGGTGTCTTCATTAGCTGGAGATCTACTTGTAGTAGGCGGAGGGAGTGACTGTGGGGGAAGTCGTGGAGGAGATTGCGGTGGAAGAAGGGGGCCGTTCGATTTGAAATTGGATCCTCTTGTATTTTGTTCCACGGAGAACCTCTTCTGCCATTTGTTACCGCCGTCTTTCCGTTTAGCAGGCGTTGAAGTCTCCGTCGGAGGGTATTCCTGCCATTGGTAATCATTGTCGCTCCCACTGTATGGATACTTCTGTTCCTGTGGAACCCATTGCGACGACGGTCCAGATGAGGGTCCCGATGGTCCTGATGTCCCATAAGGTCCATCAGACGGAGGACTCGTTCTGTAGGGATAGGGTGGATAGGAATTCCTAAATTTCGGCGGTCCATGATTATGATAACTGGAGAAGGAAGGAGGTGGGGGCGGTGGAGGGTAGTTGTAATAGTCAGGGTCGTTTCCTTCGTAGCTAATCTGCGGAAAGAGACTCACATAGCCTTTGAACAGTTTACTGAGCAAAAAGAATAGAATAGAAGGTATGGAATATAAGGAGGGGAAAGAGGTGAGGGATGGGTCAGCCAACTGAATGATGTTGCTGTAAGATTCGCCCGGTGGGTATTCTCCGCCATATTTGATGATTATTGGTGCAGGAGTAGTGGTTGTTTCCTCTGCAGCGCCTCCGAATATCTTCTTGAGGAAAAATGCTTCTGATACGGACGGTAAAAGGATCAGATTGAAACTTAATATCAAGATGTGCACGTAACAGTGATGAAGCGTAAATCCTCGCCCCTGTACGGGAAAATAACATTTCGTTAGTTTGATCAAATGTATATCTCGGTGGACAATATGGTTCTCAGATATTAGCCTATTTAAATGGATAATTTTGTGAAGGCAATAAATTTAAATTGATAATAGTAACACCGAAGTAGGACTAGAGGATTTGTTATTTAACTAGGAGTTTGAACCAAAAAGACCTTAATTCCCATCACTCAGAGAGTAATATTAGGATTACTACGGCGTTTAACAAAAAAGTTAGTTCAAATAAAAGGTTCAATAGCTAATCAATTCCCTAACTCAAATAACTGAAATTCATACATTACATGGTGACCACTTACTCCATAACTTCCTTTCTGGGAGGGAAAAAGACTGATAAATGTTTCAATGACAAATGTTGGAAACATTCAGCGCAATAAGGCTAATAAAGAGAAACAGTTGACCAAATATAAGGATAAATGGAGAAAGATTTCCCCAGCCCGAGGAAATTCTTACTATTTTGCAAACAAATTTGCAAAATATCGTTAACTTTCGAAGATATTTAGATCTTACGAGCAAAAGGAAAATCGGCATTAACTATTAAGACATACGAGTAATGATTTCATAAACGGAAACATTGCTTCGAAATTTCCTTGTTGACTACTGCCAGTAAACAAAAAAAAATAAAAGAAGGCTTACGAGAAAAGAAATTAAGAAACTGAAAAATTGCAAGAGCTACTTATGTTAGCTCAAGATATAAAGAATATCATTGAAAATTTTAAATGAATAAGTTAACAAACGATAGAGGTGTAACTTTGTGGTAATTCTTAATATTAGAACACTCCATGAGAGTGAACTAGTACTAAACCACATCTTCAGGTCTGAAGTTATAGCGACTCTATGAAACCATGGTTGTGTCTTTACTGCATAGTATGATTTAGTAAAAGTTTACTCTCATGGAGTGTTTTAAGAATAAGCTAACGTATAATAACATTTAAATGACGAATTGAAAGAGACATAAACGATGAGAAACGCATGTTTCATATGCTTGAATTTAGATGAAGAAATCGAAAGAGAAAAAGACTGCCGTAGCAGGGAATCGAACCAGGGTCTACCACTTTCCGGGTGGGCGCTCTGTCCTCTAAGCTACCACAACTGAACCGTCCTTCAATTCCTTGGGCTATGATGGGACTCTGTGTACTGCGGAGGGTCCATCAAAGATGGCTCCGAGCTCCTGCGCACACGCGGGACATCTAAGATGCCACCTCACCACCATAGCAGACCATTCATTAAGGCCAGGAACTCGTGTGGCCAGGAAGTGGGAGACCCGGGTTCGGTTCCCTGCTACGGCAGACTTTTTCTCTTTCGATTTATTCATCTAAATTCAAGCATGTGAAACATGCGTTTCTCATCGTTTATGTATAATAACATTATTAATAATAACATTATTAATAATAACTATTTAAATATAATAATTTGTTAAAATCTCTGTAAAAATCTAAATTAATAGTTTCATTTATTAATTGTTAATTTCCATCTCTCTTTTAAAAAATATATTTCAACAAATTAAAGTTCAGAAATCAAAAAGGAAAAACTTTTTCCTTTATACTTTAATAAAATTTAATGTTTATTTACCTAACCTTCATCGATTTGGTTTTATTTCCATTTTTCTGCATCTAAGTATTAACATTAAGTATCTCTATCATATTGTAATCTATTAGTAGATAAATTTAGCCAACATCCACCTCCCGCCCGAACTCGCATTTGTGTTTCTTTGAATCTTAAATATTCATTAATAACTGGAATTAGGGCGAACGAAATTGATGTTTCAATATGTCGTACGTATAGCTTAATAATGTAGTATTAAATTGAAATGGAAGAAATTGAAATGCTAATCGGCCAATATCGGAATACAAGTATTTTCATCACGGGAACGTTAAAAGTTTTGGTAGTTTCCAACTCGTGGAAGCTTACACTTTCGTTGTATTTGGGTGACCTAGAAATCTTTCTTCGAACGGATGCGTTGGAGTCACTATCTATGTTAATTAGATCATTAAAGGGGGGTAACCTAAATAGGATACATGAAGTAGAATTATCGTTGCCAACTCAAAAAATTCAAAGGTTAAAGAAATGATAGTATTCGTCTCCATTAAAATAGGAGCAAAAACTTAATTCTTATGAGAATACAGTTCGAATAAATAAATTTTATAAGTAGTTTTCGTAATCTTGAAAATTGTATCTGCTTCTCGAAATCTACTCAAATCTATGAGAAATGAGTCCTAATTCAGGATTAAGGACATTAACGATACATTAAGGATATCCAAGGGTGATTTTTAATTTGGTTTAAGTTCCATGTAAACACATTTCTCATTATAAACGAACACCTTGCGATAGTTTCCTTATAGCTAGAGATGGAGTTCACAGTGATTTTAGTGTTACATATAATTAATACCCATTTCCTTGCTGAGAACACATTATAGCACTATAGCATTATAATATTATAAAATGTGAACATATTTTAGCAGTTATAAAAATAGAATTCAGTAACAGTGTTTTTCTATTTTTCTTCATGTTTTTCTATTTATCTTCAGTTATAAAAAATGCAGAAAAACGCTCACACTATTCTGAATGAATAAATCTTATTTGGCCGGACTTCGTGGAAAGACATTCTGAAGGAATAGAGAACATTTTGCAATATTCAAAAGTAATTTATTATCACGACTGGTTTATGGTTGAAATAATCAACTGTGATAAATCATTAGGGTATAATTCCACAGCAATACTCAATCTTTACTTAGCATTTTCGAATCCATATTTCTTATTACTATTTCTTTATTCTTTCGGCGAGGTTAGGCAAAAATCGCTTCTTTTCCACATAACCTCTGAAGATATTACATTGTATTACTACTAATATTACATTGATTACTAAAAATAATTTACTAAAATTAACTTAAATCTTAAAAATTTACAAAATCAAAAAATCTCACCAATCTGACAAACATGAGTAAATGAAAAAAACTACTAACAGTTTATAAAACGTTGCAAATATAAACTAATGCATATAACAAAATATAGATACATATAAAAACAAAGATTTGGGTTGTGGGGAAAAACTCCTCAAATGAAGGTTTATGGAGAAAACCCACGATGCAGGAAAACACCAACACAAGCAGGGGGGCGAAAAGGAACCGCGAAAACACAGAGGTAGAGTATATATGTAGAGGATGATGCAGGTGATATTCAACAAATTTGTATCGTCACGCGTTATTTAGTTATGATTTAGCTTTAGAAATGTCGGACCTCGATTATTCCAAATACACCTTAAATATTAACATGACTTTTAAGAAATTCGCAAAGATTCACCGCCAACCAATGCAAAAGCTCATTTTGTAATTCCTTTTATAATCATCAATACCATCGAATTGCTAATTAAATGAAGAAATAGATCACAATACCGCCGTGTGGACTTTCACCGAAGTCGAACGCGGTGCCCACCTGGCTATCCGGGAGCCCTATAAGTAATATTAGTTGAATCACTTATCCATTGGTGATTCATAACGTTATGAGCAGTTGAAGTTATACCAATGTTGCATTACCACGAAGAAAATTATGTTTGGTGATTAGGTTTCCATATTTTGTATAGTTATCAGTGTAGAAGGGATAACTAGATATTATATCCTCTCAGTTTCGATATTGTGTAAAGTACCGCAGCAATTTTCTGCATAATCTTACTCCATGAGATTGAAAAATGCATTTATAATACTTCACCGTTTTTGCTAAAATTTGTAAATAAAACAAGAATGATCGGAACCCAGGCATGTTTGTTTCAGAAGTACTAGTCTTTGTGGATTGCTAACCATTCAACTCGCTATAGAATAAAACCTCTCGCATTTTTCGAAGAGGATAGGATATGTACGTGGATGTCTAATTTGATAAGGAAAACTTTTCTCAAAGATGTTCCATCAGAGGAGCTAAACACGGACCTTGGATTCTTGAGATAGACACAGCACAGCTTCATTCAGGGCCTTTCCTTTAAGTTTCACATTCGGGAATCCCAAGGACACACGAACAAGCAGACTGTTTCACACATCATGCACATGCGAATACCCTTTTCCTCAGCAAACGACACTATTCACTCCACAACCGTAATTCAGTTAGAATTCCAACTCCTCATAACCAACGAACATTTCTTAAAAAAACCTGTCCAATAGAAATTCAGGATGACTTACCATCTCAAACAATCCTTAAGTTCATGTACGTCCTGATCGATTCTTTTCCTAACGACCTCTTCGAGACACTAGGAAACATTGACCAGAGGATGTAGAGAGTCACTATCCAATTTATCTGTTCCCCTAGCGCCTCACTTATGATTCGTGATCCTTCGTTTTTTACACCGACATTTGCTTATTTCATATAGGCAGGTGTCTGTCACCCGCTCTCTCTTCAAGTCCGTCACCCCTTTTCTCCACTGAACGTGACTGTTTCGACTTAGCGGAATTTTGAGAAGCGAACCGATCTAGGGCGAGGCGTGCTCGTGGCTGGAATACATACGCTGCCAAATTGACAATATACGGAAATCGATCAAATTATGTTTCCTAAATTTCACTAGAGGAAGTGATTATTCCATGGACTGATTAGTCTTAAAAATGTCTTCCCTCCGTCATTTTCCACCATCGTAAAATCAACATATAATTAGTTCTCTATTTGATCGTCATGGCAAAAGCTTTCTTTGGAATCAGAATATTCCAATTCATGCGAAATAGTTTATTTACGCCGAAGCCTAATTTTCTTTTTTATAACAGAGAATAATTGTAAACATCTAATTCGAAATGTTCATAAGTAAGGAATTTCAGATGAGATTTTTAAAAGTTTCAATATTTGTCGCAGAAAGAGTTAGGTTTCAAAGACCAGTAAAACAAATTCTAAGAGAGAGAGTCTTTGAGGGCATGAAGTTCTGATTTCAGTAATACTCATATTTTAAAATAACTTATTTATTACATACCTAAGTGTAATATTCTTTTCTTAGCGTGTTCTCTAAATACAATAAATATTCGTTCCTTCTTTATATTGCCTAAGGTAAGGTATAAGGAAATCAAAATCTTTGAAAGAAATATTCCTCAAAATGAAACTTAGCTAAATTTCACTTATTAATTTGGTTCAATAAAATCAAAGATAACTCAAAAAATATAGTCGTAATATTTTTGTTAAATTAATTTTCCTCCTCATAAGGAGACGTTTAATGAAATCTAATCATGTAATTCACGGCTTTTCTTACTTTTATAAAATAATGCGAGCTTTCTAATATGAAAAACTGACAAAATATAAACTCAACGATGTAAATCGAAAATGTATGTATAAAAAGATCCTCGCTTCAATTACACAATTGCTTGAAAACGTCAACTCTACAAATTTCGTACGTATAACACTTTTATATTCTACCTTTGAATTTAACTTCTCTGAAAAGATGTCCGATTTCGGAATATTCGTTTATCTTAAGCTATATTCTATTAACCTTAGCAGAGAGGATTGGTAGAAACCAGGTGAAATATTAAGTTTTTTTTTCATTTTAACACATTTCTAAAAAGCCCGTTCATTAATGTACAAAATTCGTATCTAAATCTTGCAAAGTTATTAGTCTACTTTCGCAGCATACTTAGTGCAGTTAAGACAACACAATTATTTTTTATATTTGTTTTTTTGTATGACTGAAAGAAGTAAAGACGACGGAGAGCAGAGATTAAGTCCTCAGTAATTAGAAAACTGTGAAAATAATTTTCCTATTTCTGGCACGTATCATCGTCATTTTAAAAATCGTATCAAATTGTTTTTCGTTTTCAGTGTAACAATATCTTAAAGCGTCTATTGCACCTGAGGGATGACATTAACCGTTGAAAGATTTTGCCGCCAAACAAAACATTACAATCGATAAGTATATGCATAAACTATCGACAAAATATTTACTTTCGACTGATTCTCATCATTTGTGAACAAATTAATTGATATTAAAATGATTTTATTGCCAAAATAGTAGTTTCTCAATGGAACTCACATTAGAGGCAAAAGTTAATATTTGTTCATTCAGTGCGAGATGGATATTATCTCTGAAACACTGAGGAAGAGTAATTTTCAACCATATTGAATATTTTATAAAGGGGATTTGCTGAGATAACTTAGTAAATGGAATATTATACCCGAAAATAGTTTGCGTCTGGTTATCACAACTTTACTTACCTTAAAGAAATGGGAAACAAAATTTGGTACTGACATTAAGAAAATAAAACCTTTATATCGTAATAAGCATGAAAAGACACACACAACTATACGCAATTTCACTGTTTCAGAATATTAAAATAAATAAGCAAATGCAGCTAAAATTGCGATCGATCATTAGTAAAAAACTCGACAGAAAAATGTAAAACCATGCTGTCAAGCAACATATTTATTTAACATTTATTAAGTTAAATACATAGAAAAAATATAAAAACAACATGTTTTCGTTCGTCATAAATGATATTAACATAAAGCTCACAATTATCGCTCTGCCTGGTTCGAAAAATAATGTGGTTTTTTTAAGCGCAAAGCCATGAGAGATTTTAGTGTAGAACAGTTTCTAAAAATAACGCTCATACATGTTCTTGCAAAAATTCGATCGGTTTTGAAAAAATCTTGTTTAAAATGGTGAGACTTGCTACAATAAATAATTAATATTCATACAACCGTCATATCATCTAAATGAATGCAGATTTCCATTCAAAAGAACTTCATAACTCACACAAGAAGCAATAGCATAAACGAGATCGTACTTTTCTGATTAACATATTCCACTCACTCGATGCATAGGGGCGGAAGGAAATGATCAATTAAATCGAACCACACAGTCGCGTAGGAGGGAATTATGAGACGACATTAGTTGAAAATGAGGGAGTATGGACGAGGGAACTTATGGATGCGGAGGAAGTAACTGGAAGAGCTCCGGTGGCGGTGTTGAGGGTGGCGGGTCAATGGCGGGAGGATCGGGATATGAGATATAAACATCTGAAGGAGTTGAGGGGGGAAATGCTGGTATTGCTGGCGGTGAGGTAGAGGGCGAGGATGGCGGAGGACTGGGTAATGAAGGGAGATGTAATTGCGGAGGAAGGTATTGGATGTTTCGAAGTGGAGGTAGAGGGGGCGGAGGAGTTGTAGTAGGGGGCGGAGTTGGAGGAGGATTTCGCGATGGAGGTAAATATGCTTGTGGCGGAAGGTATTGGAAATAAGGAGGTAGAGGAGGAGTTGTAGTTGGTGGTGGAGGAGATGTTGTGGTTGGTGGTGGAGGAGGTAGAAGAGTTGGTGGAGTATTTGGCGGCGGAGGTAAATATGCTTGCGGCGGAAGGTATTGGAAATATTGAGGTGGAGGTGGTGTAGGAGGTGGAGGAGGAGTTGTAGTTGGTAGTGGAGGAGGTGGAGGAGATGCTGTAGTTGGTGGTGGAGGTGGTGGAGGAGGTGGAGGATTTGGCGGTGGAGGTAAATATGCTTGCGGCGGAAGGTATTGGAAATATTGAGGTGGAGGAGGAGGCTGAGGAGTTGAAGTTGGTGGTGGAGGAGGTGGAGGAGGAGTTGTAGTTGGTAGTGGAGTAGGAGGCACAGTCGGCGGAGGATTCGGAGGTGGAGGTAAGTATGCTTGTGGCGGAAGGTATTGGAAATACTGAGGTGGAGCAGTTGAAGTTGGTGGTGGAGGAGTTGGAGGAGTTGGTGGAGGATTTGGCGGTGGAGGTAAATATGCCTGTGGAGGAAGATATTGGGAATATGATGGTGGAGGTGGAGGCGGAGGAGGGGGTAAAGGAGTTGTAGTTGGTGGTGGAGGAGGTGAAGGAGTTGGTGGAGGATTCGGAGGGGGAGGTAGATATACTTGTGGAGGAATGTATTGGAAATTTTGAGGTGGTGCTGGAGGAGACGGAGGAGCTGTAGTTGGTGGTGGAGGTAAATATGACTGTGGAGGAGGGTTGGGTATTATTGGAGAATAGAGCAAATAGTAGCCATGTAATTGTGGAGTAGGATTAGTCATTGGCATTGGAGCCTTAGTTGTACTCGATGACTGCGGAGGTTTGGCGGTCATTACTTCAGAATTGTAAATGTTTGATTTGCTGTTATCCGGATAGTCCTGATATGGGTATTCTTCGTAATCCTGGTAGGATGATTCGGCCATTGAAGTCTCCTTATTACCACCTGAAAGCCAAGGCGGAGGTGGTATGGGTACCTTATTTGTATTACGCGATTTCTCATACTGGCTTTTATATGTATTAATTCCGCTTTTGGGGTAGGACTTATATGATGCGTATCGTGGCTGCGTGTAAACGTATTTGCTAGGTGATGGTGTTGTAGGAGGAGGTGGCGTGGGATAGGTTTTCTTAGGAATAGGTGTTGTGGTAGGAGGCGTTGTTGTAGTGGGGGGTTTTGTTGTTGTGGTAGGAGGGGGTGTTGTTGTTGTAGGAGGGGGTGGTTTACTCATGTATGATCCACTGTGTTCGTATTCTTCGTCCAAAATTATGTATTCCTTCCATGGGTTCCCATAATGATGTTTTGGTGCTTCGTAATGTTTTTGTTCCACTTTCGGCGGGTACACCACGATCACTTGTCGCGCTGTTTGGGGCGTTGGATCAGGATAGAAAACGTTTAAGATCTTCTTAAGAAAAAGTCCTTCGGTTGGAGTCGGCATTGCACAAAATACCAGCAGAATAAATGAGGACACTGCTTTCCATCCTGATGATCTGGATTTTGTCTGTGGAATAATTGTGCTTTAGTAGACATTTAAAAATATTTACGAAACCGTTCATGATATGTATTGAAAGGTTATTTGAAAGTATTCGGTTACTGCTTTTACTTACCATAGCGCAAAATGCCTTTCGATAAAGAAGCTCTCAGCATCTGCTGATCCGTTGCCTTCTCGGAATATAGTGAGCACCGAAAGAAAGTGATGCTCCTTAATTTATGATCTCCTGGAGCACTTTATTTGTAAGAGCGTGATATCCAATTTTCAATTTTTGTTAGCATATTTCCCCACCAAAAGAAAGTCTTGGCCACCCACACGCTCTCTCATCTCATAGTCCCTCACTAAATGGATACCTCTTACCATCTCCGAACGTGATTCCTTTCATCAGACGCCTCAGAATAATGGGAGAAATTCTCAGATAATCATTAACGAAATACCTGATCGCGTTTCTAAATCTATCTAATTGTATTCTTCATCGTTTCTGTAGCAATCGAATTTGCCATGCATTTCCTCAGACCTTCCCTGTTCGAAACATTTTTATTCTATATAATTGTCACAATTTTTTAATTGAATCGATGCAAATGATCAAATTTATAGGACAATATAACAACTTGGTACATTCCACAGCTAAGTATTAATGACTTATTTTTCTATAATATACTTTTTCTCTTCTTGGAGTTAGTAATCGTTGGATTGGTTTGAGTATAGGCTCCGTCCATTCAACTAATTCCCAACATTCGTCGATAACACCAAAAACAACCAGTCTTATACTTCCCTTCTTTCCCTACGGTCCAAGTTTCCCATCCGTATAAGGTGATTTTCCACATAAAAACTTTAATGTTTTTCTTTAGGTCTACGTTGATATTTTTTGCAATAAAAAGTTGTTTTTTGTTTTTGGAAGCTCTCTTTGACATTTATATTCTATTTCTTATTTCTCTTTTGGTTTTTGCATCATTTGTTATTATTACCCCCGCGTATTTGAATTACTTGACCATCTAAATATCTTTGCCTCGAATTCCTAATTTTCAATCAACATATTTTTCTTTACCCTTTGTCTTTTATTGTTAATTTTTGTACTGCATTCGCTTACCATAATGTCTTCCTTGGTTTGCATTACGCTCCGTGGCTCTTCTTCTCTTTCTGCTATCATAACTATCCACAAATCTTAGCATGTAAACTTTATTATCATACTTAATATACTATTTTTGGCGTATTTTGCAATTTAGGGCCGAAATAAAAATGTACAGAATGAACTAAGCCTATCTGTGATTTTGTCCTTCTAAGATGTCCCTGCACTAATTCGTGAAGAAGTAAATAAATGAAAATATCGTTGATGCTCTAAGTTTCGAGATCCACAACTCTTTCATAGCCTATATGGAGAATTTTAAGTAGCAAGCGAACAGCAAATCATACGTTGCAAACATTGTCCACTTCTTATCAAATCATAGACATTCAATTCGTCAAACGTTGTACTCGAAAGAGCAGAGGTCTTCCATTCCTCATTAAGAACATCTTAAAATCCACATCTGAATTGAAAATTAGGGAGGTCACCCGATCAACGGTTATTAGCATCCGCGAGACATCGGTTTTCACCTTTTCATCTGCATCTGCATCTACATGTATTCAAGCTGCCTTCAAGATGCCTTAAGGTTTATGGCACGGGATTAGATTTATAAGAAGTTTTTCTTTATGTTTACGAGAAACACACTTGGTTCATATTTCCCCTTGCTGGTCGCATTGTAATTTCGTTCGTCTTATCGTAATTATTACTTTTGAAAATAAACTTTTAGTTTTCTATTTTGACTCATGCGATGGCTTACAGAAAGGAATATTTTACGCTAATAGGGTGGAATTTATAATATAATCCCGAATCCCTCGATATTTACCCATAGATCCGTGGATTTGCCGCCTTCTTGTTTTTCAGCCAAGTTTAGCGACGACAAACAGCATTAGAAAATAAATTTAATCCATTCTTGTAACTATTATTATTCGAAGTACAATCTTGAATACCAAACGATACAATACTTGGAGAATGTTCAGTAAAAATAAAACACTAAAACTTTGGGTGAGAAACACTAAATTCTCGCGACTAACTGACTGAAAACTACTTTCCTCTGCAAGAGAAGCTCAAACTGAACTTGAAGTATCCCTAAGGGTTGATTTAATTGTAAAGGTATCTAAGTGATGGGTTCATTTGAACTACTGCTTAAAAGAAGTTTTCCTAGAGGTTTTCCTCCTTTACAGGACAAATGCCTTGCAGATTACAAGTATCTCCCTCAATACATGCGTTTTGATATTTCATAAAATGTAAAGGATATATGTAATGAACATTTTGAAAATGGTACTCAATTCTACCAGAAAATGCACATATTTGCAGTGATAGATATGTAAGTAATAATTATAATTAGCGATGACTCATTATTTTCTGTTAAAGATGAATTTATCCTAAATTGCTCAAATCATACCTGAATCTAAAATAAAATTTCTACCGGTAGTATTGTTTAAAGTGAATTTGGAATGAAATTCTCTATCTTCAGGGAACCTCAGTACTGATGAGTTGAAAGAGACGGGTTAAAGATCTATCGAATCCGAAAGAAGCAAATTTGAGAAACGACGCGACGTTCTTAGCGTCGACTGTGACGGAAAGTTCAAGATCATGAATTCAGTTTTCAGTAAAATTGATACTCTACATTAGACCTATCACTTGCTTTCATTTCCTCACCAGACTGTTCCCAGCCTTCTTGGAAATTTTACCCTCGGAAATTATACTCTCTCAATTAAATTGGTAATATTTGAAAGTTTAGAATGTAGCGCTGTAATAAAAAATAGTTCCTTGAAGAAACATTTAAGAATACCGGCCTCTCAGATAATTACAAGTATTTAATCGTATCTCACTGGAAAATAGGAATTAATCAAATTAATTATTTATTCGTATTTTTGTTTAATTTCACCTGCATTTAATGTAATTCATGCTCTTTGAATGTAATTACAAAGAAAATTCATTTTCACAAAGCTCTTTATCTGCGGCCTGCAATCATTATTTGCCATCTCCCACACTTACTACTCACTATATTGGTGGTGAACAAACCAAACCTCTGTATATTAAATAAGATGAGATATTATCAAAGTGTCGACAGGGCACAGTTATGCATATTAATTTCCGAATGAAAAATATTTTTCGAAGATTCTCCCATTCCTCGACTTCATTGTAATGTATCTATAAATATTCCTTTGGTTTGAATTAAGCGAAAATTAGTTAAGCAGAATGGTAGGTAGAATAATTTACTAAAAAGAACAGTTTACTAAATTCCTTATCGAATGATGATGACCACTTATGATTATCGATACCAATACATTTAAGTTAATTGTAATCAATTGTGTTTTATTATTAATTTGATAATTTAATGTCTCCAGAGGATAGGTCGAAGGGATGCCATTTTGGCCTAATCCCACCGTAAGAGTAAAATAATTATAACGATATAATCCCTGGTCTAATAAAATAATGTGGCAGATCGTTGTTTCAGCGCAAAGAAATTCAAACATCCTTAATTTCTCGGTTTTTACTTTCTCAGAATAATAATTTGCTTACTTTGTGAGCCAATCACTCGACATATATTAGAATGTGTGAGCGCATTTACTCATTTATAAAACATTCGTTGCTTATTTCATATCTGAATTCGGATGTATGGGGAAAGTGAAGAGGAGACATTTTGACCCATTACAGATCGTATTTTTAGCTTTCGTCTGTTAAAAGAGATTGCGGACCGCTTCAGATAAAAACAGAGTTACAAGATAAAGCCAATCGATGAGACTCATTTTTGTGGAAGGTGTTCGTTAAATACTAATTACTTACAGCTTAAAGGTTTATTCATAAATTTCATTTGTTATCCATTTTATTCACTTACATTCCCAAATCAACTTACTAACTCTATAATGGAAAATAACTCTCTCGTACACTTCCACAGATTTTATTAATGCGACATGTTTCTCCAGGCCTGATGAAGGGCTGAAAAAAGATTATTGCATCAAATCTGTGGAATTGTCCGAGAGATTCTCTATCATTATTATGGTCTTCCACGAAGTAACGCCTTCGCATATTGAGTATACGTATGTAACTAACCCAATTCTGTGAATGTTTTTATCCATTTCCACTTTCTTTGAGTTAGGATAGGGTTTATTTGCGTAAATAAAAGAAGGTGAAACGTTTGATATTTTATTATCATAGAGGAGGTGGAGGAGGAGTTGTAGTTGGTGGTGGAGGAGGTGGAGGAGTAAATCTTGCAAAGTTATTAGTCTACTTTCGCAGCATACTTAGTGCAGTTAAGACAACACAATTATTTTTTATATTTGTTTTTTTGTATGACTGAAAGAAGTAAAGACGACGGAGAGCANATATTTTATTATCATAATATAAAACAATATTGAAATACAAAATTAAAATGTTCTTCCATTTCATTCAGATTCCTAATACAAAAGTAGCGATAAAAATCAAGAAAGTTTAAAATAGCTCAACATTCGCAATTGAAAAGTCAGATATTAACAATAAACATTATAATTTAATTATTTTCTACGTATCGTAACAAATAAATGACTAGAAACACACTCCAGATATTTGATAGAAACACGGAACCTAACCTAATCTTTACTATTTTAAATTGCTTGCTAAAAGCATTCTATGCACAGACAGGTTTAAACGAGGATTTCACTTCCGAATCAATTACAATTCGTTGACAAGTTTAACCAACAGCTTGATCTAGTTACGGAACGCCCAATGGTTGTGAGGGCAACATGAGTTGAAACGGACTTGCAGAATTATAGGAAACCACGGCAAACAGACAATTTCCTATAAGGGATTCCGTTTTATAATTTCCCGTCATAAATATCAATCGTCATCCTAGAAAAAGGGGTGTCTTCACTTTTATTCTTGAATTGGACGAGCTGTAACTGAGAGTGCTTGAGCTGCAGAGGCGAGATAATGGATGGCGTGGTCAGACAAGGCGCGCACTCCAGATTTCTCTATTCCAGGATATGACAGGCTGTCCTTCAGGTTCCTGATCTTCTCCTCTTCATATGGTACTTTATCCTCTGCGTTTACCCTGATGGGATACGGGGGAATATGTCCCTCATTACCGTACGTGACTAATGGAGGGATGGGGCGAGGGGGAATCTTGGAAGGGGGACGACGGGAGTTAAAATGATCATTGGGGTCCTCCTGAGGCGTATCAAACGTAGATTTCGCCGAATTTGACGTTTGTTGGTGAGATTCGTAAACCACCAAATCCTCCCCTTTCTCAATTATTCCATGCTGATGAGTGGATCGTTTCACAGTGGGAGACTTTGCAGAATCATGCAATGAAAGATTTTCTATTTCCATTGCCCCTATGCTATCGTGTGATGATGCATCGGGAAAAAAAGGCGAGTAAGATTGAAAGGGAACTTGAGATACATTTCTGAAGTTTTCTGACTGTTGATAAAGGAGTTCATATTCGCTGCTTCGTTGGATGTTTAAATTAACTTCTTCGCTCCCGCTTGTATCGCTAATGTTCTTTTGAGCCCCCGATGGAATAATTTCCTCGTAAGGCGGAAGAAGGTATCTCGAAATCGGTTCAATTGACGGTACGGAATGATCTGCGTCCACGTCAGTTGGTTGAACTGATGAGGATTGATTAGAAGAAGCTAATACTTCCACAGGCCCAAGAGATTCTGGCGAAGAAGCCTGTGAAGATGTATACGTTGATGTTACATTAGAAGAATTAGGAAGCTGAGCAGATGACACTAGTGATGACTGAAGAGGATTTACTAGATAGGGAATATACTTATCTCCGGGAGGGGCAACGGTTTGAGGTTCTTCAGAAGGAATAGGTTTGACCAATGAGTTGTATGAATATGGCGGCAAATAATTATTTGGAGATGGTATCAAAGGTTTCTTGGTAACAAGTGGGGAAAGGTATTGATTTTGAGGCAAAAGAGTGGAGGTAGGACCTGATGTTGTAGACGGTGCTGGAGCTGTAGTATATTCTAGTTGAGGGGGAAGGTATTGATTTGAAGGTGTAGTGGATGCTGATTTCTTGGTGGTTGCTGGGGACCTGTATGGATTAGGAGGAATATACCGTTGAGCTGCATTTGGCCGAGTATAATACTGATTTTTAGAGGAAGGAGTTAATGGTGATGCAGGCCGAGGAGAAGGGAGATACTTATCAAAATGTTGAGGAGGTGGTGGGCCCTTTGCAGGCGGAGGAAGGTAAATCAGTGGAGATGTGGGAGAATGAAGTTGATTCGGGGGACAAGAGAAAGGACTATAAGGATTTGGAGTTGAAGTCGTAATTGGAGGAATGTACTGATTGGAATGTAAGGGAGGAGGAAGAGGGGATTTCTGTGTGCTTGTTGGTAAGTAGTCGTACGGAGGAATATACTGGGAGGTGGGGAGGTTTGGCTGAGCAGAAAGATATCTGTACTGAGAGGGAGGTGGAGTAGGTACAGAGGGCTTCTGAGTTGTGGTCGTCGTCGTTTGAGAATCGTATTGCTGAGGAGGTAGATATTGACTCGAAAGTGGGATCCTTTTTGTAGTCTGTGGGCTTGTGTAAGTGCTGGTAGGGAGATAATCTTGATGAGAACCTAACTGAGAAAGGATATTCTGGTATTGAAGGGGAGGAGACTTTGGGGTTGTTGGTGAGGGAGAGTAGAGCTGTGGAGGAAGGTATAGACTCGAAGGTGGAGTTGGTGAAGGGGACTCCGTCGAAGGTGGGGATGATGAGGGCTGGGGAGGAAGATACTCCGGCGGATGAGATAAGACATTTTGGTAAGGATTAGAGGGAAGTGGAAATTGCTGAGGCGGGAGGTAATTACTGTTAGGAAGGAGCAAAGAGGGAGGTGCGGACGGCTTCAAGTTGTTTGGCGTTGGCTGAGGAAGGCTATAGAATTGAAATTGGTATTGAATTGGCAGAACTGGTGAGGGGTGCTTAGCTAAGGATGGCGCAGCATATTGGTATGGAAGCGCATATGAACTCTGGGGCAATGCAGGAGGAGGATTTTCCATATAAAGGGGTTGCATAGGTCTCGGAATATATTTTCCGGAAGTTAAATTTCTTAGAGATGAAGCTACTGCTTCTGGAGTGCCGTATGACTGAGGAAGAACATATCTAACTTTTGGAGTAGAAGAGGCAATAGGAGCGTTTGTTGGAGCTGGTAAATAAGAGGCATAATTGGTCAGTATTGGGTAAGAATTATGCTGATTAACTGGTTGAGGGGTGTTTGTTGCTTGGGGAGCTGGCGTAGATGCTGGAGGAGGAGCACTGGTTGAGAGGGTGTAATTGTATGATAATTGAAGAGGGTACGATGGAATTAAGACTTGGCTTCCATTTTGGTTATAGGAAAATACGGGAATGGCTGCAACGGGCTGGTATTGATAATGCGAGTATGGTGGAGGATCAAATGACTGCCTTGGAGGAAGTAAATACGGAGACGGGGTTGTCTGAATAGGTGATGAAGGTGTGGTCAGGCTATACGAAGGAGAGGATTGTTTGCTCTTCCTCTGCCAAGGAGGCCTGTTATAAGGGGTTGTAACAGGGGCCGGTGTAGTTGCATGAGGCGTGTGAGAGTATATAGGCTTTCCGCGATATGAATTTCCATAACTTGACGGATACTTCCTCTTTCTCTGTGGCGTAGGAGGAGCGACCGGTGGGGGTTTGTCCGTCTCATATCCGTGGTCCTCATACTCGTCTGCTTTCGAAGAGGGATACCCAGGGGGTGCTGTATCCGATTCGTAGTCATCATCGGGCATCTTGGGCGCCTTATCTTTAGCCAGCCACGGCGGAGGAGGCACTGGTATCCTCGTGGGCTTCGGCGACTGATGCACTGCAGAATCATCTCCGTAACTCTCATAATCGGATGGAGGGTGATCTGGGGGGCCTTTAGGCCTTCGAGAATAGGGGTTGTAGTGATTGTAATTAGGGGGGGGCCTTTTCTGAGGGTATTTTCGGTATTTAGGTGGTGAAGGAGGCGGTGGATAGTCATCTACGGGTGGATATGGATATTCGATGGTTGGGGGCGGAGTAGTCGGGGGAGGAGGGGGAGTAGTGGTGGGCGGTGGCGGGGTGTAGTAAGAGGGTGGTCCATATCCTTTATGAGAATGGTAGGGATTGTATCGTATTCTTGGATAGACGTAGTTGTATGATGGTTTCGTAGGTGCAGGGGTAGTTGGTGGTGGGGGTGTGGTGGTAGGCTTTGAGGTCGTGGGTGGAGGCTTCGTTACCGGGGGATAGCCTTCGTACTCTTCTTCCCAAATCTCACCTTCCCAAGGATTTGAATGGTGGAAGTAGCCGCCGTAGTGTGAAGATGGAGGTCCGTGAGATTCGTAAGGAGGGTATTCCTCGGGGTTGTGACCGTACGACATCGGAGGTTTCGTGGGCGCTGGAGTCGTCGTGGTTGGTGGCTTTGTGGTGGTGGGTGGAGGTGGAGTGGTGTGCTGGTATCCTGGATAGTCCTCCAACCAAACGCTGCCGCCGTGATCCCATGGACCCGAGTTGTGGTAAGAGTCTCCGGGAGGAAGGTGGTACTCATATCCTCCGTGGGGATGATACTTCTTTGTTGTGGGAGCAGGTGTTGTAGTCGTGGTGGTAGTGGTGGTTGGGGGATGGGGGTGTGGATAGAAATAAGGGTAATAGGCCTCTGGTAGGAAGAAAAAGAAGGCTCCTGTTTCCGTCGTAGCACAGAGGATGAAGATTACCACCGTAATTGAGGACATTCCAAATTTTCTTCTCTCCTTAAAACAATTACAAGATTTCCAGTTAATTGTGTGTTTCAATTTATCAGCATCATTTCAGCGAGAAAAAAATGCTCCTTGGGGGCATCAATAAATATTATTTACAAATATAGAAATTCTTACGTTGTCTTCTGAATTTACTATACGTATTTATCATTGTGATTGCAGAATATATTTAGAAGCTCAAAGCACTAAATTTTATAAAAGAGTAATATTGCAGTAAAATCTCTAACCATAGTTCTTGGCTAAACTCTTTAAGAATGTGGTAACAAAGGAATGAATAAATATTTCAATGCTTTATAAATTAAATAGTTGTCATTGCTTAACATTTAAAACGACATAAGAAAAATGGACCGAGTTGTAATAGGTTTAAACCCTCCTATGGAAATTCCTCTTTCGTTAAATATTTTGAGTTTAGTAGGAAAATTATAATGAAACAGAGAAAACACTGTTTTGTTATATAATATTCGCTTTGCCGTGTCATGAATTAATGTGTGTGTATATGATTCTAATACTATGAGAACCATAATAGAAATGGGAATAGAGGAACGGCTAACTCACCATTGTGTCCCAATATTTGCGGTAAGACGTTCAAGACATCCGCTTCTAGTTTCTCTTCGAACTTCTCGGGATACAATGACCACAGACACTGAGAGCCTCTCTCCGGCTCATCTTATTAACTCTCCAATCGTTTTCATGAACGTGATGGTTCAATTTAACATGAGTATTAGCGCTTTTCCTGAACCGAAGAAAGTTGCCCCGTACACTCTCCTTATTTCTATATACTTTCTCCATAAGGAAAGACTCGACCTGACGCCCAGAGCGATGCATCAGTTCATCAACAGATTTCCTTTACAAAAGAAGTTAAAAAGTATTCTTCAGATGAGCTCCAACGCCCTTGAATTTCCTTCTTAAACGAATGAAGATATAATTAAATTCGATCAAGATCGGAATCGTCCTTAAGATTTCCATAAATTTTATTTTGGGATGCATCCTGTCCTATGGAAGAATACGATGGGGGAATTAATTGAAAAAATAAGTGGAAATTGTATCCCGTATGAAAAAAGTGTATTTTATTCATACACTCCACTAAAGCAAAAAAACTGTTTCCGCCCGGGATCGAACCGGGGGCCTTCCGCGTGTTAGGCGGATGTGATGACCACTACACCACGGAAACTTAATGTTACAAATGTTAAAGTGAAAATATATTTCAAGAAACTGGTCCAAGTGGGTCGCAGTTGAGGCGACCACGCCCAGCGAGGACCTACTTCTAAAGGGAGAAAATCCGAGGAGCCGCTGCTAAGATCGAAGAGGAGGAGAAGATAAATAAATATTATAGAATAACTATCTCTTACGTATTAGAGAGACAAATAGTATAAAAATGAATTACCAGATTTGCAAACGTAATTGCCACAGTTGTATCTTTAAACCCTCGGAAATCGGAAGTACAGTTGACTAAATTCTAATACGCAGAATGCGCTATTATTAAAATTTCCCAACCACTTTGACTTAATCAAGTGAAAGCTTAAGCGATTAATCAATACTTTTTACATTAAAAATTCGATTTACGGATACCCCCATATCAATTTTCATGTCATTTTAATTCCTTCCTTCCACGTTTTCTCTTACGATATTTTACAATTCTTCTAATTATTGATTTGCCTTTTTCTTTCAGATTTAAGACAAATATATTATAACTCATATAATTAGACCTATCTTAAAGTTCTTGGAAGGCAAGGCATAACATTTCTAGGATTCGTACATTGTTTCGAAATTTAAACAATGACATCGTCAAGTAATCAGCCTTCGAGATGTAGAAAAACACAATTAATTTAGTCGATAAACTGAATCCCATTGAATTATCTATGGCACCTTTCTCAAAAAATAGTTATAATAGAAATAACACTTTCCTTACACTTACCGACAATAAATGAAATTACAAAAAAATTAGTAATACCGTTTGATATCTGAAACGTTGGTCTGGATTATGTTTACACAATTATCATTTATGAATTGAGCGTTACGGCCTGTACTTTAAGGTAAGTCTCCATCAAGAGGAATAAAAAAGACATACTTTCACACTCACAGTCAGATGACTGAAGTTGAGCCCAAGCACTTACAAAAAATTTGAAACTGAGGAATGTTTTCACCTCTTTGGCCTCTTTTCTAATACGCATACGTCTTCTTGCATTGCTCAAAACAATACATTAATTTTAAGTATCATTCATAAAAGTATTATGGATTAATAATATAATCAATAGTGTTTATCTTTTTAAGAATTTCAGAGAAAAATAAATGAGGGCTTACTTAGAATAACTTTCATTAATTATTTTTCTTTACATGAATACTTAACACACCAAAGATTAGGAAGAAAAAACAGGAACAACTTTTCACTGGGAAACTAATTCCGTGTTTAATAACAACTTTACATATTACACACACACTAATAGATACATGTGTGTGTAATATGCAAAGTTGTTATTAAACACGGAATTAGTTTCCTAGTGAAAAGTTGTTCCTGTTTTTTCTTCCTGGTATGGATTACCACAAAGTAACTCGCAGTTCGGTGGATTTTATTTTTACACCAAAGATTCATTCTCCCGCTTGCTAATTTTTCACACATTTTTAATCACATTTATCTTAAGTACGTGCGAGGATATACATTGATTTCTTGCAGATATTTAATACATTTTTTATGGAATAACAAGTGTAAAAACTCGCATTCCAGACGATTGTATTACGAACTAAATCGCTGTTTCTTAGGAAATTAATCCTTTTTTTCACACTTCTTATTCCTTTGGGACCAGTCGCAGGACTTTATCCTGTAAAGTATTCAAACCTTTCCTTAATCCTTGACATTTTTTAAGATTTAAAACATTAAAATCACGTGCGGAATAGCTATTGCTTGTTTTGTACAACCATAGTATGCAATGTTACGTATATGACAGTTTTACTTTCCATGGGAAATGCGGATATTACAGATGAGTAATAGTCCCTAATCATCCTCCTATTATGATGCTTTTGCGCTCCAAGTGTAACGATTTAAGATCCGCAGCTTCCGATTCGAGTAAATTCCCTCAAGTTTTTACCCATCGGCGGACAACCCAACCGTCTGAATCGGGGCGACCGCACCATTCCTCACGAGAGGAAGTCTTGGGAAAACTAGGCGACCTTTTTTGTCCGCGTTTGTCTTTTATTCTCGAATCACGCAGGAAAGAATTAAAAAAGTGGAGGCATTTGTTCCTAAAAGAATTAGAACTACTACACAAGGCATGCTCATCAAATACTACTTTCGAAGAGCGATCTTGACAAAAACAAAGATGATGCAGAGTTGTCCCAATTCCCTCGATTTTAGTTTATTCGGAGCTCAAAATATCGACGAATACGTGGCTGTTTTAATTAGTTCCTTCTCTCGCTTTCCACACGATTTAATTAAGAAATAAATCACTGTTTCTTAGGAAACCCAACGTTTGCGCTATAACGTTAAATTGAAAATTTCAGAACTGTGTAGCTAGGTTGAAAATTTTCAAAATTTTATCTTTTCTGAGGAAAGTAATATGGTTCCATTTTTGAATAGTTTCGCTGAATGAAAAATCCGTCGGTGGTTGACTCAATAGCTTAGATTTGAAAAAGGTAAATACAACATAATATTATCTCAAGCTAGTAAATTATGTATTCTCTGGTTTGCATACTGTTGGTTTGTGAAATAAAATCTAAAACATAGACAGTCTCGATTATCCGAGTAATGTGGACCGGTGCCACTTTGGATAATCGAAAACACGGATAATACGAAAGGGTCGTCTTGTGTAAGTAAATTATGAAATAAACACCCTATTTTCATGCCTCTCCGCAGTACTACGTGTGTTTACTATATAATACATCACGTAGACATAAAAACTTTCTTTTCGTTCAATAAGTCAATTGTCCAAATGTAATTCCCTCTTCTTCTCCGATTATCTCCAGGTCATTATGTGAACGTCAATGCTGAATTGGTGGAGTTACAGCATAAGTAATTTAAGCGGTTTACCAATATATATTTAAGTGAAAGGGCAAAGCAGAAAAATGTGTACCACGGTTAATTTGGGCTCGGATAATCGAAAATCTACTGTATATGATATGAACCCCTAAATCGACTTTAATTTATTCACTCCGCTTATTCACTAACTTTTAAAATGATAAAGTATGTGATACCAAAATGTTGAAATTATACTGCGCCTGTGACACTTTCAATTACTTCGATTGCAATTAAATCTGATTGAAGCTTCCCGTAAGTAAGGAGAATGAGAGTACTGTGAAGAAAGATTAAATAGAATAGCTTATAAAGAATCTGGATTTGGTCCGAGAAAGTTTATCCATCTTGAAACAGTCAAGGTAAGATATTCCTTACATATGGAATAAGTTGAGGATAGTGTCATCAATAAGAATCTTCTCGTAACGTACTTTTCTTGTGGATGAATAACCTTTTAAGATTAAACCGATAAGATTGGACTCGGTGCAATGGAGAATTCATGAAAGATAATCTTAATTGCCGGGGTGCACCGCGCAATGTAACCTGACATCGTCAAATACCACCCGAGATCGTGAATCGCCCTCATTACCTCTCCGCCGTTTAAATGCGAGATAATCATTTCCTCCCTCCGTTTATATAACTTTCCATAGCCCATTATTCCCCTCTAGTTACCACCTTCGTTACGTTCCTCAGTAGTCGCAACAGTGTACGAGTCGAATCATCGCAAAAAGATCCTTCCTTTTCTCCAAAGAGCATTCCACAGCATTTCCCGCGCTATTCAATGCATGATCGCCGAATCTTCCAGCCATTAAACGCGCTTTTTGTACTCTTCCAGATACGGGCAGATCTCCTCCGTCACGGTTGTCGGAGGATATCGCGAGCAGTCACGGCTTAAAAACGGGGGCAATCGCCGGTGAGGAACCGAAAAAACAATTGTTCTCCGCCCCAAGAGCGATGTTTAGCCAAGCATAACACAGGGGTGGACATATCCCTCGACTTTGTAGCATAATTTTTCACCCCACCAGCGCCGATTTGAAGGAAACCGGTATAAAAGCGGAGGGAAAGATGAGAATCGGTACCATTTGAGATATCGACAGCGATTTGTACAGCGAACAGTGGATTAGCGATGGTGTCTCTCAAGATTGTAAGTGGTAATCGTTGTTGAAGAAACTAAAATGCATCGGTAGACTGTTTGGGAAAATTACCGTTTACTACTTTAGTCAAATGATACTTTTAATATACTACTTAAGTCGCAAAAGTGAAATGGCCTTTCCTCTGATGGTGGATACCGATCCATACAATCTAAATATGTAGTTTAAGGCGTGATATGAGCTTATTTTGAATCGAATTTCCAAAAAATACTCTCATCATCAAATTCCTTTCACACAAATCATATTCGCAAATCATTTATTAATTAATTAACTTTTAAATTTATTTATCATTTTTGTTATCTTACGAATAATTTTGGCATTGACTACGAGCTGACTTTATTTTATCCAATGTCTGAAAAATAATGAAAAAATTTCCGCGGAATTTCTTATAATTATTTGATGAATTAATTCGGTCTGGCTCTTTGATTGGTCTGCCCAATAGCATAGACTATGCTTGCGTAAGCTTAGGAATTTTAATTAGTTAATTCTGGTTAATTTATACTTTTGAGAGAATTTTATTCTTATATTATTTTTTGAATATTTATGTAATGGTTACAGTTACCAGTTTAGTTGCACATAGTAAGGAATTGTAATGAATTCCAGACTTCCAAAGAGGACAAGTCATCTTACCGACGATTTTCCTCTGAGTTTTGTCTAATTCAAATGTAAGAATGTTTCCGTATGTTTTCCAGGTTTCTATCTGCGCCCTGCTGCTTATAGCAGTGGTGATGCCCTCATATGGAAAATTCTACATCCTTGACGATAGAGAAGTTGAGCAAGGTGAGTTTCTTATTTTAGTGAACTACTGAACTTATCTCATTTCTCACGTATATTTAAAATAGTATGTGCAGTATATCTAGTTGCACATTCATCACGCTCATTTATGTTATGTAGATAGTATCTGTAGAATGGGCTTAGAAATGAGCACCCTCGTTGAGTAGCAACGTAAAGCTATGTACGTGATAATTCAGAGACAATATGACCATTTTCTAGACGACTCGTTATCTATTGGTATCGAATAGGATGGATCAAGTGGTTCAAATCTAATAGATAATAAAAAATGCGAGAAATTTACTTTCTGTGGCTTATCTAAGAAACTTTAACAAAAGACAAGACTTCCTCAAATTAACGTACTAGCATCTCCCAGTTTGCCTTTCTTCAGATAACAACCTGAAAACTTCATATTAATTCCGACATCATATTTAGGAAATATTTTTACTTATTGTTGACCAAAATAGTCAAATTGATTTATCAGGAAATCGACTTTGCCGATATTAATCCCATAATGCTACGAAATCTATTAAAAGCTCTTCATTCGATGCACCCATACTCAGCAGGTCTATCCTTATTCTAAATAGCAGTAGATTAATGTTACTACGTTATTGTTATTATTCTCTTTTCATACTTAAAGGAAATCGTGAATTAACTTTTATTTTGATAGAGAGATTAGTTGTTAACGAGAGAAGAATAGTCCTTAATGTGAGTGAAATCAATACTGGGAGCTTAAAGCATATATTTCGATCTGCGATTAATTCGCATTGCACAACTCAGTGATAAAATTAAGACAATTGCAAACATGTGATTCCTTGGAGGATTATTACCGAATTTTCCGGCCCATAAGATATGAAATTTCAACCTAAAATCGGCCTACGTCTTATGGGCCGAGGGGATCTGAGATGAGGAATAGCCATACAATAGTAATTGTAAGCAGTAGTGCGCTTTGATTCGTGGGTTTTATCTTCTAATCGCCGCGGACGCCTTTATAGCGATTTTGCGCTTTTAATTTTTCCACTAATAGACAATCTTTAACGAATCTCGTTTCTCGGCTTGGTTCACGTGAAAAACCACGGTGTTTCTTATAGGTCGTTGCGTCATATGGGTCGGAAAATATGGTATCCTCCATCACTATCTTACACTTTTAGCAAAACATGAAGTAATTATGTCGTTAAATGCGTGGGGATTCAGTGGATTTTCAGACACATTGTGGAAGTCTAGATTGAGAAGTTACAACAATAAAAGGGAGATAAAGGGGAAAAGAAGGCCTCCACCCAATAGAGGGCCGAAATCTTCTTAGGATTGTGGGAAAATCAAGTTAGGGAAATCCGTTCGGATGTGTTGGTTTACAGTTCTGCGTCCACCACCGGCTCCTCCGGTGCCCTACCAGGGGGCTGCAACCGCTCGTCACAGGAGAGGAGAGTACAAAGTAGAAGAGGAGGAAGGGGGGCAGTCTGTGGCAAAGAGCCCTACGGTATCCTACGGCCCTGTATACACTTACGTGAAAACCGACAAACACGGACATTACAAATGGGGAGTGCGCCATGCAGTGACGTATCACCACTGACGAAAGAGACGACGGACGGCGACGCTCTAAATGCGTCGCGACGATGAAAAGAAGTAAGGATTGGCAACGGAGACGTTCCAAATCAAATTCCAGCGATCATTGCCCTCTCTAGTAAGTAGAGGACGAGTGAAACCTCTTGAGGTTTAATTAAATATTGAGGCTCGAAAACTTCTGGTGTGGGTTTTTTGGTGATTTCCTCGCCAACGGCTTGTTAGATATTGGAGGTGGTTGGACTTTGCTGGGCTACTTTTCCTTGATTTACTCAAGAGGATGTGATGCACTGAATACTTCGCGGATTTATTTTTCTAAACGGTCATCCTCGAACAGACTAAATTGAAGTTGACCTTTTGAGAAATAAATTGGTGGAATCCATACCGATTTATCAATCCTCAAAGATGGACCCATAACAAGAGACTTCCGTGGTTGATGTATTTCCTACTGCATGAGAATATGGCATTGGCTGACTGATTTAATTCTATAAAGATAGATCAAACTAATCCTATGACTGTTTTCACATCAGTCGCATTCACATTGTGATTTAATCTATGTGTATTACAAAACGCTTCTAAATACTACCACTTGGCACATTTAGATTTGTACCCTGCAATCGTCAGTGGCGTATGGCAAGGTGTGCATTACCTAAATCCTTACCTAATCTAATAACGAATCTAATAACGAATCTAATAACGCATTAGCTTCTCTGATACTATGCGGAAAGAACCACTATAAGTAACTATCTGTTTTAGCGATTACTTCCTTGTAACGCTTGGTCGTCTCCACTTGGAGATCGCGCTCGTTTTTTGCCAAAATTACGTCTTTTACTTCGCCTACAAATTCTGGACATGAATTTTTCGAAAAGCTTTCGTATATTCCAATCATTTTTGCCAATTTAGTGATTTTCTTTTTTCTGTTATAGCGACATCTCGTACTCGAAATAACATGTTCAATAACGCCGACCCTCCTTTACCTACTATTGACACAATATGATTGGCTTGTTTCAAATAAAAGTGGCATTACTTTCGGTTGATAAAAGACATAATCGTCATTCTGTAGATTTAATTTTTTTAAATTCTTGAAATGATATTACATTTACAGAAGCGAATTTAAGCTGTTTTGTCGTAAAGAATCTAAAAAAGTATTCTTTAATTCTTTACGTCACGGAGACTCACCACAAGATCATGCTAGAAAAAGTTGAAAGCTATTTTATTTCTTATTCGCCTTTTAAGGACATCTTTTCGGAATTTAGCGACATTTTAGCTACTTTTCAGGATACATGTAGTGACAGTTTCAAAAATAAATTGGCATCTATGGTTCCAAAAATTCTCCGAAAAATGTATCGATTCTTTGACAGCTTCATCTCAATCTCTCTTACAGCAAGTCCATATTAACCTTTTTTTACAGTGTTAAAGATGAAATTCCAGTCGAAAAACAATAAGAAAATACAAATAAACTTCAATTAAACAACAAAGGAATAACAAATCCCAAAATGACACCGTACAGTGCCTCAAACGTACACATTCAGTTTTGCGCCTCGAATTCCAAGTCCAATTTACTGACAGGTAATTTCACAGCACTGAGATACATTTTTTGCATATTTTTAAACTTAAATATCTCCAAATGCGTCAAACATGTACGACTTTATGTATATAACAAATCGATATATTAGGGAAGGACCTAAATATAATATGAAGTTGGTGCAAGGATTGGCAGCTTGATTTGAATGCGGAGTGCGTTGTTATGGGTTTCACGCGTTCCACTGGCATCATTAATGAATAATACCAAATTCCAGGATATCCCTTAGAGCTCGTGCGTCACAATTAATACCTAGGAGTTACACTCAGCCGTAGTTTATCGCTCAAGAAACATATTTGAATTCGCCAGTAGCGTTACGGCTATGACGGCATGGACGAAGCTTTATAAGAGATAATCACAGAAAGGGGTAGTTACTTCTAGTTGTTTTTTCCGAATAGCAGCAGAGAAGCTAATAGAGTAGATTGGGTGAGGTGTTGATACACCCACTGCCATACGCCACTGACAGGATGTGGGGTGCAAACCTAAGTGTAAATGACGCATACTTCTCATTTACAATCTGTTGATTTTCAACTCAAAATCACTAAGCGTCGTCCGTCCTTCGCACTCTCGTTTTCATTTCTTTTTCCTTCGCAGCTGTTCCTCAGCGTCAAGTTCAGTTAGACGAGGCAGCTTCCGAGGCGCGCATCCGAAGGGACGGAGGAGGCGGTCACGGGGTCACTGGTCCCGTGCACACCTACGTGAAGACGGACAAGCACGCCAACTTCAAGTGGGGCGTCCGCCACCACGTGGGACACCACTACGCCGGTTAACACGTCCTCCTTCTGCAAATAGCCTTCCAAAGTGAGCACCCGGAATGGGCTAATTGAGCGCCGCCCCAACCGGGTGTCCACCCTGTGCATTTGTTACCTGGGCACGCTTTTGATTGGTTTTTGTTGTTTATAAATGGTGATAGAAAAATGCGCTCTCGTGTACCTTTTTGTTCTTTTTACTTGTTTTTGTTACAGTCCATCTTTTTGATTTGTTGCCTTTCCTACTTTTTTGAATAAAACAGCTGATCTGATCACGATGCTTGGTAGTTCTGAGTTTATTTATTCACTGTTTCTTCTGCTCAAGTTGTGCTCGTGCGAATAAAAGATCGATGGCTCGCCATAATTTAAGGATTGGAGAATATCAAATCGAATAAGTAATAACTAACTTGCTCCAACCGTCGAGTCTTTCTCAATTTTCACTCTACGAGACCATAAAAAGAAAGAACACTAAATGAAAATATATTACTTGCCACTAGTATCATACCAACCATGGATGTTAACGATGCATAAAATCAAAATATTACCGCTTTAAAGTTTTTTACACGCAATTAATCTTACATATGCAGTATAATACGATAGTACTAAGTACTCCATCCCATTCTTTCTCCAATAAATTCCTTTCTTCCGAGATTCCTCCTGAATCGCTCACCTGTATTTTCTCTTCTTTACCATCCCGCTTGATGATTCAGTATGAATGCTCACCGTTTCCTTACTTTATAATCTTTCTTTCTCTGTTTTCTTAGCTTTGTAACTTTTTCTTCCCCTTCCCCATAGCTTCTTACTACCTAAGCTGTTTATTTTAAACGATACAGACTCAGGGCTAACCTTGTGGTAATTATTAATATTAAACATATTAAAACGCTCCATTACTGTGAACTTTTTACTATACCACAGAAAAACAATCTACACACGACCATGGTTTCGTAGCATGGCTACATCATCAGGTGACAAAAAGGAAACATGACACTGAATATATACAACGCCAAATGTAGAATCAGCCAATGAGAGGAGAGGGGGGGTGGGAAGGGGAAGGTAACGAGAGGAGCAGAGGGTGGGGTTGGGGGAGGAATCATAGGGCGTGGGTTAAGGGCAATTAAGGTAAAGGAGAGGTAACCACAATGTCTGAGAAACACAAGAATACAAAGTCAAAGGCAGCAAGTTATACACAGGAAGCACAGTCTTAAAAATCATTATATGTCAGGTTAACCAAAGAAAATGATGGTGGCTGAAATGTAACAAAGTACAAGGAAAGCGGTGGGTTATGGGATAATGGTTTGTAAAATGGGGGAGGGGTTAGGAAATAGAAATTCGTTAACAATGTTTGAAGAAGAGTTCTTCACGATTTCAAACGTTTCTAAG
>KZ308853.1:226838-272100 GCA_000376725.2 Ladona fulva | reverse complement strand
CATGGACAAAATGTTCACCTTGAATCCTTGCAGAGGATCGGCAGTGTAGGTGACAGTTCGGATGAATCCGTCAGAGTCTACGACACTGTAGGAACCAGTGATCTTGTCTCCTTCCCTCTGTTCCTTGCGGTTCTGGTAGTTGGTGAAAGTGTCATCCTTAACGTCGAAGGAGAAATTGTATGCTGGGTTGGGCTGCCAACGTGGAAACATAATCCATAGGAAAAGGAAAGAAGAACAAGTTTAGATGCGTGCCAACAGATATACCCCTTTTGGAGAAGGTTGTCTAAATCTATGAGAGAGGAAAGTTCTTTCACAGCACAAGCATCTCAGGAGTCTTCCAAAAAGCGAGTTTAGTATATTCATCAACTTGATTGCGAATTCAATAAAAAATTAACAGATTGTACACCATTCAAATTCCTTCAATTCTCAATTCGCAATAAATGTACGATAATGATTTAAACTGATAAATTGGCTTTCCATTTGATTATTAAGGTAAATTCATTGATGTTAAATTGAATAAAGAAAAAAAAGAAGAAATATTTTGAGTGTTCTTACGATTAATATGAGATGGTTAAGAGAATAGAAAATATTTCCGATTGAGTAAAGCATTTTTAATAATGTATTTGTGCACCCACAAAATATACTCAATCGGGAGTTTTCATTTCTTATTTACTAATAATTATTTAGTAAAAAAATTCATTGGAAATTTTGTTATAATACTAAGAGAGCAATTTCATCATTTTAAGTTTCACATTCATCTCAAATTAGCCTTGTAAAATATGTTTCAAGTTTCTCATTTGTACCCGTTTAGATAAAGCATAGAAACACCAGTGTTGTTTTCCTTTTCTCGATCTATCATTAGAAATATGCTTAAATACCACCCAATATAGTTTATATCATGTCAGTAAAACACTTTCTTGGGAAGGATAGAAAAAATGCCTTCTGTGCTGTTACTTTACAATGGAAAGGCAAACCGGAGAAAAGGTTTTGTTATTTTTTAAGATTGACGCATCATTACGAAACGAACGAAATAAATTCGTACCTCCAGAATTTTTCGCCTCAATTAAGCACTCATAAATTGGTCGATTTATTAAAATAGATACTAAGAGAGGGAAGGTATAAGGAAGGGAGCGGGTTTAAGGTATCGGAGGCTTGAAGTTCCGATAATAAAAGTCTTTAATTCAGATAAACCTGCCGAATCTTATAACTTTCGTCTTTTTCAACATTATAAAATCAAGTAGAATTGTTAAAAAATTCCTGAACTAGTATTCCTTTGTTTTAATTCTTATAAACGATTTTAGGAGTACTCCTTCGAATTACAAAATTGCTACAGAAAAGGAGTTTCGTTCTTTCTTTAGAGAATTACTCTAGGAAGCGAGTCTAGAAGCACACGAGAATCGTCTAAAGGAAGCCATCAGTAATTGAAAGGCACTCTCCACTGACTTGGATTGGAAAGTAAAAAATGTAATGGAATGACCGAGAAGAGAGTTCTTTGGTGATAGCTTTCGAACGTGCATACACGTAACATTCCCAATTGGAGTAATGGTGTGTCAGGAAGGAAAAAAGATTGAATACCACCAATCCGGAGCAAAACGTCTACCGTTCTAACGTCCAAAGGAAAGTGTAAGGCCGATTCCAGTACATGGATACCAACAATTTATTATCGTCCGTGAAAGAAAGTATTAAATAATGTCATTGAGGAGAATTATTTTTCAGTTAAGACAAAAGCCTTTACTATTGTAAAAGATATCAAATTATTATTACTATTCCTATGTACGTTTCTATGTGCCCAAAATACGTTTATGAAATACAAAATCGCAAATCATTTCACAAACATTTATGTAAAATATTATTTCCGAGTTTTATTTTGTCCGTTACCAGTATAGACGATTTTCCGCTATTTATTTGCTGGGACTTTGCGCGTAAAGCACTGTAACCATAAAATGTAGACATTCCCCTTCTCTTTCTCAAATCATAAATACTGAAAACTTCAGTGTCGGACAAAACAGGTCCAAATCAATAATTACAGGTGCTAAATGTACCTTTCAAATAAAAGAGAGAACGGCTTTGGCGAGTGAATGTCTGCGAGACAACTTCCTGCTGACCACGTGGGCTCCCTCACTTCCGGTTGGTCTACTGTTACGATGAGGTGAAAAGCGATCTGAATAACCCACAGACACACACGCGTACTCTCGATTCCATCGGAGAAATGGGAGGAAGTCATCCACTTTCTCTATTCTTGATAACTCGCTCGACACGGATGCGGGTTCGATCTTTTTTATCACTCTCTTTCACTCTCACTCGGGCGCCGCCCAACTCTCTTGTTTTCAGAGCCCTCGGGCACATGTGGGAGTCCATTGCGAGAGAAACTGAAGGAAAAATTATCACACCGAGAGAGACTTTTGGAAGGGGCGAGGTTCGCATCTTGGCTCTCTTGCGTTCTTCCTCTCGAGCAGATTTTTTTGCGCAATCTAATGCAGAATGGTGCTATAGCCTATCACTGGGAAACTTGCTTGTCCTAGTTTTTAAAACTTTTAAACTATAGAAGCTGTTCCGTATAAACTTCTAGACATTTTACGAATTTTGCAGATAAACTGCCAATATTTTGAAGATATATCTGCTCTAATACTATTTGTTGAATAAAACGACTTTGACATGGGTTCCTTGAAACTCAACTGACAGCGTGCATGAGGAAATAATTTTTCTCCGAAGTTTATCTTTGTCTCAATAAGCACAAATTTGTTACTCTCTTAATTGAACCATCATTGGTGCTTGGAATTGGTGTTCCTCCTTATTGAACGCGCAGCTTTCACAGACTAAATTAGTAAGGGATTCTTGCTCTAATTATATTTCCCACTCCATTTTCAACAAAGTAACGAAAACTATTATTAGCACTTTCAAAATCCTGTCATAAATTTCATCCTGCATCTTTCTCCTTATTACATGCATAAAAATTATAAATAAAGAGTTGGAAAGAGATCCCACACTGGAACTTTAGAAGCATTACTTCATTAGGATGTTTGATGCTCTGCTAAGCAAGCCTATGGTGATTTTATTTGCAAGGTTGATTTGATGAGATTAAACAGATTACAACTTCCCTCCTAATAATCTCGAAAACATCTAATATTCAAACACATATTAAATAACCGTAAATTTAAAGTTGGTAGCACTGGTATCAATTTCGCAGTACATGGCTACGATTCTATTAGATAAATGTCACTTAATTGAGAACGTGTCAAGTCACTTAAGTAGCGAAGGCGTGGCATTTTAGATGCGAGTTTAGTTTGAAATTCCACGTTGCCTCTAATCTCCCTCTCCATTGCCCTTTCTTCCTCTCTCTTGAACCTGATTCCTTAGTTCGGACCCCGCCCACGGCGCCCTCTCACATTTTCCAAGGGTTGCACACGTGGACCGAGGAGTGGGTGGGTCCAGAAACCAGACCTGAAGGCGGGGTGCGACCCATATACTGATATTGCGAAGTGCGCTTGGGTGTCACCCTAGGCTCAATCCATTTATACCGGTGAGTTTCGGAGGGAGTTATTGCGTCCGGGAGTGTGGGTGGTGTGGAAAAGTCTCCGCTTGATTAGGGCTTTTTTCGATGTAATACCGAAAGCGCGCTCACGCGGAGAGAAAACGAAATGGATTGGAATGGTATCTAGATTCGGCTGCTTGAATTGCTAAATTTAATTAAGGAAGAAACATTGATTCCACGCAATACATTCATTTTCTCAACCGTAAATTGGCCTTTAATTACCGTTTACTTTCCGAAAAGCGGATTAAAGTAAGAGAGGACATGATATTCTTTTCCAATATGTTTTCTTTAAGCTCTTTTTGAATTTATAAAAGCAAATACTTAGTTTCCATCACAAGTTTAATCTGCAAGTATCTTATATCTGGATTAATAAAAACAGTATCTTTTATAAAAATCTTCAAATAATTTTAACTTAATGGTTTATTTCGAAGGAGGAATTTTATTGATGAATTTTAATTTGAAACGAAAGTGATTTCTCAGTGCAATTAGGAAAATAAAACAAGAGTCCCGGGTTCGATTCCCGGTGGGGGCCTACGAGCGAAATGACCAAAGCAGTCGAAGCACTTTTAAAAATACTACTACAATAAGACAAGACTTCAAAACCGTGCTCGCTTTTTTTTCGTGGCTCTATAAATAAATTAGTTGTTCTCGATATTCCTTAGTGTTTTAAGGTAATATATTTCGACTGAATTTTATACACTCTCTCATCCCAGAAACGACATGACTTTAAACTGTATCTTGTAGATATCTAAAATAACTACGTTGTTGTCTCAACTCATCTCAAGGTCTCATTGGTACCAGTTAAGAGACACATCCCCAATAACCTTTACAATATTTATAAAAACAGTGAATGAGATAAATATCGCTGCCCAAGTCAATCTCCCAACTTCTTACATAACGACAAATTCAATATTCGATGTAAGAACATCGAATCCGTGCTCATTCGTGCCACAAATTCTTTAGCCTTTTTTTCTCGTCCTCCGACCAAATCCATCTCTTGAGTAAGATATTACAAAGACGATGGAAATTTCATCGCACGAATAAACGCACATAAGAAACGAGTAAATGGAAATAGGAGGCAAAACGCGATGGAAAGGGTTCGTTGAAAATCGCACGGTTCACTTGACAATGGCCACGGCGTGTCGCCATAAAGATCCGCTATGAGATTAAAGCTTTGGTTTTTCTACGGCCGCATATTCATTCCACTTGAGCAATCGTGACTAGAGTGGCGCAAGCCGCGTGACTGGCACCAGCAACCCTCGTCTGCAAACACATTGCTTGGAATCTTTAAAATGAGAGCTTGTGCGAAGGTTTTTCGATCATTGCCTTTCCAACCAATTCTTTGGATCTTTGCCGAAATAAATTCGAAAAGAATGTTATTCAGCGGAATTAAAATGGAAGTAGGGATTCAAGTACTTTCAGATTTATAGATGGTCCAACGTTTAGCAGCTCGTTTCGTATGTGGAGACTTCAGGGTCCACAGTAGCGTTCGGCTATGACAATATCCCTCTCGTCGAACGCTATTTGCCCACTACTTAGAGTATCCGGGAGCCCTGTACGAATTTTCCCCAACCGTTCACTACTAACTCTTTCCAATAACAAAAATTGCTACATCTTAAAGTAACATTTAATATCTGTAGAAATTTCCCACATAAATAAAAATTTGAAGAAAAAATATTCATGTAAGCATACCCTCCATTATGTTTAGAACTATTTTTCCAAAGCCATGCAGCAAAGTAATGTAATATAAGCAATGTCATAATTTGTGTTTTTCTAATAAATATAAATGTAAATTTCTTCCTCACTTTAAATTGAAGATTATTTTTCCGAAGTTACAGACTGCACCATAGGGAAAAACTAAATCTGTTACTCATTCATTTTGGAGAAGTAACAAGTTTGGAGAAGTAACAACTCAAGTCTTAGACTTGAGTACAATTTTGGAAGGATTATTATGAATTCTCGAAAAATAGTAAGGCTTATCTCTCTATTTAGCCATTCTAAATATTATCTTTGGGTGAATTAAGTCACAGAATTCTATTAAAACGAAAAAGAAAATTTTCTTTTGGCGTTGAGATTAAATAAATTTTTTGCATACAAAATTACATCTTTCGAAATTCCGATGGAACTATGATAAGCCTAAAATTTTATTAACAAATGAATCCTGAAGAATTTCAGCAATTATGAAGGAAAGTTCCGCGAATTTAAGCAAAGTTAAGTTTTGCAATACCTCTACAGAGATATAAAAGCGGTTAAAAAATTAAATTCTCTCAAAGCGAAATTTAACAGATCGCAAATCGGTGAACAAGAATATGGATTTCTAATCAAACGACCAGCAATGTGAGGAGAGATTCCGGTATAGAAATAATTAAAGAGGATCAATGAAAATGTTTTACACTGTATCAAGCAGTAACTACGTAAATTTTGGCATATTAGATAAGCTTTTCATCATTTGGGCAAGCTTTAAAATAAAAACTAGTTATACTCGAAAACAAAAACTAGTTATATTGAAAAGTAACCGTTCAGTAGCCAATTCATTGGAATATATTCTCACAGTTGAGAATGCTCTTCAAATCTTGAAACATTCTGAGAGCTTTCTCACCAAAATAACCCAGAGCGAAACGTTAAGGGACTTATGGATCGAGGACCAGCTTGTTGCGTACGACGAAATGCTGTACTAATGGGAGCCAAAAATGTGGGACGAAGCCTTATTTCTCAGGTTTTGTTATTCAATGAACAGAAATTACAAATTACTTCCCGAAAGTATTTCACGCTTTTCCCACTCAGTCACTCCACTTGAGTCATTAATCACACAATTTCTTTAAATAGGTTCGGAAGATGATTCGAAAAATGGAAATATGTTACTTTCTCATGAAACTATTGCCCTTTCACAGAAGACGGTCATTGCAGACTCTTTCATTCATCTTGGATGTGGGAAACTCATGCCAGCTTGAAATGGTTGGCCTCTCGTCTTCATCCCTCGTGGATTAGTTTCGCTTCGGCGACTTCGGTAAATCCGATGTATTTCACACTTTCACGGTCGTCTTCGCGGTCGATTGACCCAGTGTTTGCATTGCTGACAAATGAAACCCGATTTTCCACCCTTATTCAATGAGAAGTTGAACGGTATTTTTAAGTAGAATGTCACGCGTGCTGTTCACGCTTTACACCACCCTAATACTCAACTATGCACCCAAACCTCTTTTCAAGGGTTCATAGAAAAGTTGGGGGTGTTATTTCAAATGAGGCGCATAAAATTAAGTTTACGTTTTGAGAACCTCAAGCGACTCCAAAAGGAAGATCATTATATTTCCTTCGGAGTATTCAATCCATTCAAGTGCCACTGAAGTTTCTTTTCCCTCATCCGCTTCTTTCAGCTGAATATCCGCCTCAAAACTTACCGAAGACAGTGGCCTCTTCTTGTATCCTATAGTAGTACTGTTCAAAGTGCATCGATAGCAGTTATTTCGCGTACATGGACTCTTACTAGGAATCGAACTCGGAACCGTTTCCACCTATGGCGATCGAGTTGCCCTCTTAGCTATCCGGGAGTCCTTGTGCATAAAACTCACTAAAAACTACCCCAATTCTGAAGACTGTTATCGATAAAATCAAAGAAGTTTGATAAACCCATTAGAATTTTTAGAGACAGTTCCTAAGCGACTTCCCATTTAAATATTTTCACATAGTAATGAGCAAATGACCAACGATAGATATTTGTCACAAAATGTTTTGACATTTAGTGATGGAAATGGATATAGAAATGGATACCTGCAGCAACAATTATTCCTCTTTGAAAACAGAAAAGATTTATCTTCAGTGAATGTCTGTTTAAATAGTCGAACTTGAGGATGAATAATTATGCAAATTCATTCGAAGGAAAAGCTGTAAAATAATACTAGAGAAAGATTCTAAATATCACCTTCAGGCTCTCAGAGAGGGAAAGCTCTTCGTGAATCACCCGTTGGAGTGGTATTGAAGTTTGCGTCAAGCTGAAGAGGAGATCTTTGAATTCTCAAACCGGCTGAGAGATGCGTGGACGACTTTTCGAATTGAATCTTTCGCGTGTATCGAAGATTATTTATGGAAAAGAAAGAAAAAACAGTAAACAAGATCTTTCCTAATGCGGCAGCCGGTATTACGGGAAATAATCGAGATCCTCAGGGTCAATAACACGGCCTTCTGGATTCGTTTCCACCGAAGGTTAATCCTTTCAACTTTTTCCTGCTGAACCACATAAAATCCAGGGCAGCTCAAATTGCTCACACGCTTGAGGTCAAAAGCGTGAAAGATTCACTTTTAAGACAAAGAACAGCTTTCTATGAAAACGAGAGATATGATTGCTGGAACTGAATTCATTCGATTTAGATGATAGATAAAATCATAATTTTAGCTGCAGAATTTCAAATGAAATGATTTCAGTACCAGTCAAGGTAAAGGAGATCGATAATCCAACATTAGTCCAATATTTGCAAATGCTGCCAGAAAAGAAAGACTTGAGGTTAATGTTTTCAGCTAACCTTTTGGGATAATATTTAGCGACCGTTCCCATAAACTACCAGTACGAATAATTTAAGTGTCCGAATCTCAAAATTGATTAATTAGCCGCAAAATTGAATACAATTTCGTTATGAATATCTTTCGGGATATCACAAATACGAATTCGATGGGCGCCCCCACCTTGGAGGGGCAAGTACTGGAATAGGAGGAGTAGGAAATGGAAAAGACAGATGGTGTGCAAAATGCGATCCCCTTCACGGAAAAATATTCGCACGCTCTCGGCCAAACTTTCACTTAGCGAGTGTTGGCGGTCGAAGGTTGAGAAAGGATTAAAAGATCGAACGGATTTTCGAAACGACAAATGCGAGGCATCAGTGGAAGACGTGAGATCTCTTCGTAACGTGGCGATAGCTTCCCACGCTTTGTCAAAGAGGCGCCGAATGCAAGGTGCGGACCCGTGGGAATTGGAAATCTCTTCGGAGGGAACTTAATTTCCTCCCGCGCATTCCTCGAGATGATGAAATTATGAGAACCTTGGTTAATAATCGCGTTTAAAATTGCAAAAGAAATCCATGGAAATCTAAATCATCGGCGTGAGGAGCAAATATCGATTTGATTTTCCCAAGATGTGACTCCTAACCTACGATGAGGGTTTCAAAGGATGGAAATCTCTGCGAGTCAAATCTCTCGATTCTGTGTAAGAAAATATAGTTTCCGAGAAAGAGGACTGTAAATTTAATTCTCTACGTATGTTGTTTGAACAAGAGCGAGTACTTCCCAAAAATACTCCTTTTATTTGGCCTAACTCAACTTGCTCGTTTCGAAAGTCCTTGCAGGCATCAGTGGGAAAATATTCCAAAATATTACGAATGAGATTATACTGAATCGCAAATATCTATATCGAGATGACTTTACCTATTAAAATTCTGGATGACACATAATGCGTTTTCGGTATTTTATTTTAAAAATTTCTTCATCAGGATTGGTGATATTTCCCGCTTTAAAAGAACTAAATCGGACGTTGATTATTCTCGGAGAAATACGCTTTGCAGGTAACTTTTTCACTACTTGCATCAAACGTTAGAATCACTCCGTGGTTATTCGACAATAACTGTGAAGTGACAGTCTTGTACACGATCCCACAATGGATGACGACCATATAATCAAATGAATATGAGGTTCGCAATGTATTTGAAGTGAATGACCTTTACCGTTTCGTCCCTTGGTCCATCATCGCAATAAAACATCGCAAACATCGAGTTAGGGATAGTTATTGCGCTCCTCCGCTACCTGAGGCGGGACGTGATATTTGCTTCGGATTTGATGATTGTGATGATGTAACTCATTTGCCCTTCCACGATGCAGCCTATCCCGGAAGAAATCTCCAATATACTCTCTCTTCTTCACAACAACTTCGTCACGCATCTTTTTTATAATATTCCGGAAGGCAAATAGTCGAGCGAGTGTCTTTTAAAGAAATTTATCCGAGAAATCACTATTCCTGTAAGGGTAGAGCTATTTCTGCGTGTAATGCCTCGACCATAATCTCCACTACCTGATCTCTCTCTTTCAGAGCGTTTAGAAATCGGCGAACGGGAAAGTTACGTGAATGGTTCTTTGAAGGTGAGAGTATAAATTTTTTCGCTCTGTTCTGTAACAGAACTTGGCGTAACTGTTTCTTTTAGGACGAAAATTTTCCTCTGAAGTTTCGCTTCGTAAAATCGTTCGGAAATTTCAAAGAGAAAGATGAATATATAGATGAGGTGCAACTTGTCTCCCATTGAACCAATTGAACCAATTGATTGATTGAACCAATCAGCAATAACTCCAAAAAGGACGTAAATAGTTACGTCTGAATCTGAAAGAGCAGTCAATCACTGATTGCTAAAAGTATTAATCAGTCTTTATTAACATCTAACTTCCATTTTCCATTAGAATCACGGGAGGAATGGAGGAAGGCAGTCTTATTCCTGATGGACCATTAATAAGGAGACATTTATAGTTTATACAAGTACGAGTAAATCTATATTGATAAATTGTCGCAAGTAAAAAGATGATTATATAAGAAAATCATGGAGTATACAATAATAAAAATGGAGTTGTTTGGCCCAGTAATAACGCAAGTATTTTTATTTTTTCGATCCAAAAAGATTATATGAAATAAAACTTCAGGAGGCAATCTACCTTTTATGATTGAGAGTAAATGGAGCATGAAAAGAATCGAACTGCAAAAAGCTTATTTCTCGTCACTATCTGATTCTATTACCAAATTTCCTGAATTATAAGTTCTGATTGCGCTCTAACTGAAGTAACATATCGAAAATAGCAAAGGAATAACAAGTGTGAAAAATAGCGACACGACTGGGACTCGAACCCAGGTCTCCCACTTTCCGTGANTTGGGATTTTCCGTAGGTTTTTAATCTACTAAGACACCTTCCTTTCCTTTAATCCTATCGAAAATAGCTTTAATAAGTTATCGTTATTTTAAAAAATCGAGAAAAGAAAAATATACGGAAATAACGATGTGAAGCATGATAACATGAAGATTCGAAGATTGATCTGAATATTTGAAAATTCTCAGAGTATCGTTCTATGGAATTTGAATAATCGGATTTTTAATTTCATCGCCGATAACTGAGTCGTTATAAAATCGAAGTGTCAGGTGTATCTATCAGATCCTAATTACATTTCGTTCGATTGCACTCTTTTAAAACAATTCTGGAACTCTTATTAGAAATATCTCCAACGATATGAAGACTTGACTAACTATTGTAGACTAGGATAGCCTTTGAATTATATATTTCTATCCGAAGAAATAATCTTTTACTTTCATTTCCTGATTAGCTCCAAGTCGAGCAACTTATGCAACCAGTGCTGCAAGAACATCACCGAATCCGTGAAATTCCGTGACAAACGACAAAAAACTGTCGGAATGCGTTCACCACACCCTTTTCACAATCTCTCTTTCCCTTAGCGAAGATTTGGAACTGCTACACGGACTTTCGACTTTCTTCTTCTGGAAAAAATTCACGCATCTTGGGGAGATTCAGGAAGACAATTGCCAACGCCAAGAGACGGTGAGAAAAGTCTAGAGGTCGTCAACGCTTGCAATTAAACAATATAATAGAAACGACCGCGATTTTATCGATAGCAAATTCGTCTATTTCGAGATCTTTCTAGGAATTGATCCCACAAACATGTCATTCTCTATGTTGATTTTTAATGAATCTGAAGTAACTATTCCATTATTAGAAAGCAGAAGGAATCTCTTCAGGTTGGGAAGCTTACAAAATGCCCACACAGGCAGTTCGGTATGGACAGACATCAGGAGTAGGATAAGGAATCCCTCCTACTTGAGAAGGAATGACCACGGACATAAAACTGAACCTCTTTCTCAAAGAATCAATACGACGAAATATTCATTTTTTAATAGAACCATAGAGTAATGGAACGTTTTTCGCGCAGAAATATTCGAGCCTTTTCCTCCGCGAGTGCGTAAATTTAAGGCAAAGCTCAAAGAAGCTGTAGGTACTAACTAGGTAACTGGGATAGATTTGGGAGAGTTACTTGAATTTCTATTTTGAAGACCATATTGTGTTATCGACAAGGGATTTTAAGTTTTCCTCATTGCGTTATTATGGTATTTATTGTTTAATTTCTTTATTGCAATATTTTTAAATAAGGGTGTTTGTTGAATCCTTACCACCTGAACACTTTTCTACTCGTACGGTTTATGTACAATAACAATTCAAAGTTAGGTCACATAAATTTTGATTTGACCATAGATTTGAATTAAAGTTCCCTTGCATATAATTATGAATGCATTTAACCCAAAATTTAAAATTAAAAGGACGATTACATAATTATACCCGTCAGAGATGGCGTTAAAAGGTGTTAATTTGAAATTACTGCGCAACTTTCATGTCTTTTTTGCTGCTGGAGAGCAGGAAGAGACCTTGCTTTTTCCACCAGAATCACTGCCAAAAGGAAAATTCTGAATGCTTCGAAAGTCCAACTCCCACCGCGATGCGAAGATTTGAAAGAGAAAAGAAGATCAGAGAGAATAGACAGCACGACTGGGCATTAGTATGTACGGAACGATACTATAGACCTTATAAAGGCACCTCAAAGCTACCGCCGTTGCTGGCCAAACTACGAAGAAAATAACTTTCTTCCGAGGATAAGTGTTACCAAAGAGCACAGCTGTGGTAGATATTCATATGTAAGGAATTATGCTCATCTCCTATGATTAAATGTGTTTGAAGGTTTGTGCTGGACATGAGAGGAGCAAACAAAGAAAGCATTGAATACGTTCTCGTTTAAAGTAATAGCTCAACAATAGTTACGCTCAACGGAATCTTAAACGGAACTTTCACTTTCCAATGTTTCGAAAGTCACCAATAAAAGTGGCAATTGAAGTGAGGAAGCCCCTTCACAATCCATCGATCAGTTTCCATTCAAGGTTACGAATAACTGTATTGTGGACTCACGTCATAGTCTTCCTCTCCTTGGAGGGGTTGCTGAGGACCGTTGGGGCTTATGGGCCTCGGGGCCTTCCTTGCAGGCTGAGGAATCTGCTGGTAGGCCTGTTGGGGGGCGAGGGCGATCTGGGGTCGGGGTTGAGGGGCCTGATAGGCCACTGGGGCGGGCTGATAAGCAGCGTAGGCCCCCCTCTGACCGGCGAATTGGCCGTGGCCGGCGGCGAAGATTGGCTGCTGTTGGTATTGCTGTGCTTGCTGCTGGGAAGCCGCGGCGAGGGCCAGTTGGTGCTGTTGCTGCTGGGGACTGATAGGAGACGAGGAGGCGACCGCCAACCACAAGAGAAGAAGGGAGCTGACCTGGAAAGACCCGAAGTGTGATTATGCAATCAGACGACCCCATAATCCATTGTGATTGTGTCCTATCTTTATACTCCGAGAAAACTGAGTATTCAATATTCATATTTTGTTCTAATGAATGATAGAAAACCAATAATAGAAGAAAAACTGGCTAGAGAGGAGATAAATAATCAAATCCATCGATAATATAAATAGATATGAAATCTCCGCATCTTCAAAAACTAGACGAGAACTGTTCAATATCTTCAATCATTTGATATTGTGGTGATGTAAACAATCCAAAAATAATATAAAATACATATCACAGTGTTACAAACAGATGTATCCTTCCTACATATCATCCATAAAAAAAAGATTTCTTAAAAAAAATCTTTCATTCAACTCTAAATATATTATTTTAAAGCGCGTTGAATTGCTGAGAGCGCAACTTTCAGGTGCTATTCATGAAAGCATCACTTTGGAAGATAAAATGATAAATTCATAGAGAAAAAACCATAGAAACACTTAATTTTAACAAATCTAACGACGAGAAAATGGCTGTGCTATACATTCCTTGAGAAAATTGAACACTAACCAAAGAAGGACAGGACGTTTTAAATCCCTACCTCTACTTCTATCAACGGATAAAGTACTTAAAAAATTTCCGCCTATTTTGGTATTTTCTTATCGTCTCTTAAAACAGCCAAAAATCCTCTTTTTCATCCATTAATTGTTTTTATCAATTCACCAATATAAATGTAAGCTGTAAGTATGAACAGCCCAAAACATGAAATCATTTCAAGTTTTTTCGAACTCAGGGTTTCATTACTACTTTAGTAATAAAATAAAATCTTTAGAGAAACGAAAGTGATGAATACGTGAAACATACCGCTGAAATTCCATCTGAAGTTTTGAAAGCATTCCAAAGGAACTGGAATCCACGAGCGGCAACACTTCATCATTTACTTCCGGATTTTGAAATTGTATCCGATCAAATCCGCAAGAAAATTCAGAGAACTAGTTTCCCTGGACAATTTTTACTTCTCTAATCAATTGCGTGCGCTTTTAATTCAAAGACTATTTTGCAATTACGAAAAGGAAAAGTAGTGAAACGGACTCCAATTTAAACCTGATCATCAAAGAAATAACCATGTAGCCCTCAAACCTGAAGTATGGAGTATTAGTTACATAGTTTGGAATCTCAGTATGATTGAATTAACAGACCAATATACTAATCGATAAATATAATTGGATAAAATGAATCGAAATAAGAAAACTTGTTCTTCATTTTGAATGTAAAATTAGAATAAATATTGTAAAAAGAATAAAATTAAATGAAACCTAAACTTTTATTTTCACCTTATTTCTCAGGTTTTGTTATTCAATGAACAGAAATTACAAATTACTTCCCGAAAGTATTTCACGCTTTTCCCACTCAGTCACTCCNTTTAATTCAATTATTGACCAGTAGATGGTAGAATTATTGACATGAGAAGCAGCAATGTCGATTTGCAATTCAATATAAAAAATTCGCAGAGCTACATATTACTGCTAGGAATAAATAATCTATTTTTCACGAGCATTGAAACCTCCTTCGACTGCATTGCTCAGACTTAAGCCGTAAAAAAGCTCTCGACGCAGTTACCGGAAACGCATAGAAATGATTTTTTGTAAAGAACCGCAATTTCCATAAGAGAAGGAAATGAGGCAGCGAACAGCTTTCTCCCAATCAACGGATGGATGCACGCCATATCCAACTGATAGGCCGTTTTTTATTGCGCTTTCTAGATCAACTCAATTTAGACGCATTAGCATATGGGATTCGCTCAAAACCGGATTATTCTCTTTTTCGAAATTTAACGGAGAAATTGAAGCCGAACAGAAATTATACTCACTCATCTTTTACTCGATTTCTAAAATTACGATACCATTGATTGATAAAGCGCTCTTTCGATAGCTAACAAGAGGCCTGAAATAATTGATACAATTTTAATTCCGGAATCATTCATAGTGGTATAACTTTATCAGTGACTTAATAGAAGAAAGGTCGAATTGACTAAATATCTCCATCGGTTACCATAAATTCTTAGTAGTTATTTTACTCTACAAATTCATGAAATCAATGAAATAAGTTTTCTGTGTTATAGTGCAAATATGAAATACGAATATTTCGAATACGTAATACGAGCCAGAGCATTCGGAAAGCCCGTTTTGGAAATAGGAATATCACTTTTTTATCGAAATGATCAATACTAGAATATCAAAAGGTAAATAATTTAACTACTCCATGTTTTTCTATCGAGTATGAGTCTAATAAATTTATTTTCCAGATACGAATACTTAGATATGTAAGAAGTAATAAATAATTAAATCAGAGAAATTTTCAGGGATATTTCCTGAATGCTCAAATCAAACATTTACTACGTGGCAAACGTATCAAAGACATATGTAATAAAGCTCAAATACAAAAAATATCATGGCAAACAATTCACCATTAAACTATTTTTGAGAGTTAATTTCAAATTACAGCCGAATAAGCAATATTTTATCGAGGATAATAAATTCCAGAGATTCTTCCTCAGTCAAAAATCTATTTCCACTCTTTCATTCATATTTCAAAAACTTTAATCTAATATTCACTGAGGTATTTTGATAAGTGTGAATAATCCGCAATTTAAAAACCCTTTATGGACACAATCACCGGATCAAACTGATTATACAATTAAAGATAAATCACTCTCTACCTGTCGAATCATGGCGCTGGTTTAATTCCTTGCAGCCTTGGGTATCTCACAGAGAAAATTCCCTTCTCTCCAAACTTCCCTTTGAGAGCGTTAAAAGGTGACTGGTCTCTCGATGGAGATAGCGTCTTATATAGGTGGACTGCCCCGCAGAGGGGGAAAAGAGAGAAGGAAAGGGGTTTCGCGTGTGGGAGGGTGCGTTAAGGAGAGGAGGGCATTGTGGAAAATTTTGAGGGTGGAGTCGAGTGGCGAAGAAACTGGGAAAGGACGTACTGATAAGGAATGGAAGGTGTGATTGAAGAGAAGGGACTAAGAAAAGAAAAACAGCTGAGGGAAAAGATCAGTAGGAGATGTAAGTAGCTTTATTCGTCTTGGAATGTAATTCAATAGCTTTGCAATTAAACACTCCGCTACTTGATGTTATCAGGAAACATAATTCTTGATCAGCCAAAGAGAGATGCAGTTTATGATAAATATTCAGAGAGAAAAATATTTCTCATATTTAAGAAAGGAAATGAGTAGCTTTCGCTGAACTTTTCCAGAAGTTTTCTTTTAGAATTGCTATTCTGTATCTTAAAATAAGGAAACTGAAACATTGCTCCAATTATCCGTAGAAACATTATTAATAGTCATAGAATTCAGCATACACATAGCAGAATTGAATTCAAAGTATTACATTACAATTTGGCAACTAACTCCGCTAAAGACAACATCCAAGTGGCAATCGAGGTCTGGACTCCCTGTCCTGATTCAAACGGATTATATGATACATTTTTCCATTTAATTAGCTTACTGTATGAATATTTCATCGCTTAATTAAATCAAATCATGACCACTCCTTTTTAATAAAAGTAATAACCTCATGAAAGGGAAACGGCAGAGGAAAGATAAAGGTAAAATATGTTACTTCCATGAAGGGTGAGGTAAGTTAAAAAGAAGCAAAATGATTGAAATTAAATAGTGAATATTACAGTGCATGAATCTATCTAAAGGTAGAATATTTTTGTAAGTACGTAATAAGCTTACAGTATTCTTGATTCGTACATGTACTTAACCAAGAATTCACGAGCAATTTTAATTCAGAAATTCAAGAAAAAAAGACTCGTTTAACTAAAAATAAATGGAGAGTACTTCTGTCGGCCTTGATATTGCATCATTAAGTTTCACCGGCCAACAAAAATTACGTACAATTTATATCATCCGTCATTACAATACTCCCCTATCTATATGTATATTAATAAATTAAAAGCATTTTCGATCGAATCGTACTACGTAAAAAGATGGAGTAAAAATTGGTCATAACATCTAAATTACTAAGCAGTCCCTAATAACTTTAATTACGTTTTTCGACAAAGTAATTGCTGTGGACGAATTGATACAGAAAATGAACGCACGGGGGGACAGATAATTTCTATAACACAATTAATAACCTCTTCTTGGAGAAGCTTTTCAGACGTTTTAATCATATGAAGGTATTTCATTAAATGAGAAATATATCTGCGCACGTAAAAAGTTCGCTGATTAAGCATGGAGATCGATGGCGAGTATTCGCAAATAAGAATAATAGGAGGGCAAAAAAGACGAAGCAAAAATAAAATAGTTCAGAATATTGAAATCAACAGGAAGACCAATGTTAAAATCTTATCTACGAAAAGTTAGGTTGAGAGAGGACAAGATTTTTCTTAAAAACATTTACTCAAAGTTATTTTCGTTAGACATCTTGTACTGATTTAAAATTCAAGGTAAAAATCAAATAATTAACATCAATATATTAACATCTAAGATCAGCGGGTTTCGTATTGAAATGTTAACCGTAAATCATGAAGAGGTGCATTTTCCCTCTACTGTTCTTTTAAACCACATTTCTACAGCTTATCGTACAGTCATACGGTTACTTAGTTCCGTCTCTTCGATGTTTGTAAAAACGATAATGCCTTTCGATGCAAGAGATAACTGCATTAAGATTCAAGTACATCCTCACTGGAGTGAAGCTTCTCAGAGAGGCAATTATCGAACTAAGGTCAGGCGTATCGTTCACTTGTTGTCGTCTTTCGTGATGGGAGCGAAGGAGCTCAATTCTGAACTCAAAAGTTTACTTCTCGAATAATGAAAAATACTGAAGTACTAAACGGTTATGTGAAGTTATAAAAAAACAGCAGTAACTATTAATAACACAATTTTTTGCTATTGTAACTTAATGGTGTAATGGTATACTTGTAATTTTAAAGTGTGCAATGTATTTTGCCCTAAATTTCTCGTCTATTCGTTCTAAAATATAGTTTTAGCGTTTTCTCAATGAGTATTTTGAATTTCCTTTGTTTTCATTTTATTTGGTATTCAATACGAAGTCTTAACCTATTCTATATTGTTTTTAATTTTCTCTTTCGTGTTTTCGGGGTTTTTTCACCCCCTCTGTGGGTGTTTTCCCGCAACTTGAGTTTTTTCTTTGTCAACTTTAAGTTGCATAGATTTTTCCCCACACTCTACTTTTTTTTTTAATTAAACTGCAAATATTATTTTTATGAAAATCTATCTCTAGTTGCTATGTTTATGAAACAATGTACTATTTTGTTTACCTTTCAGACCTAATTTAACCTGTCTTTTCCTTAAAAGTGAGTTAAATATCAGTAGGTTTCACCGGTTTTTCACACCCCTTCTTGAGGGTGTTTTTCTGCTGTGGTGTATTTTTTTCCTAAGTTCTAACTTGGGTTCCTAAACCCACAAAATATTTTTCTTCTGTGCACTTTTTTCGAGCTATCTCTTTTAAACTTCAAATGACGAAGGGTTATATTTAATAAGAGAATTGATTGTCTCGATATCGCCCTAACAAAGTCGCATAATTGTTATATTCGTTGTTATTATCAATGTAATGTTATATTGACATATGAAGTTAGGTGGAAGAAAGGCCCAATTCCTCCAAACCTATTTCAAATGTTCTCAATGATTTGGAAACACTATATTTAAAGGAAAAAGGAGAGAAATCCCTTCCTCCAACGCACAGATATTCGTCGACAATTTCACAATCTTCTGTTTTATCTCAGATCACTTAAGAGGTTAGCTTATTGCATGGCTAAACACGGTCTAATAAAAGAACCGCTACCTTCTAACCGTCCAACCGAAACAACGTCCTTTAAACCCTATCTTTCTGCTCCGCCTTCCAGACATGTTTCCAGAGCAACTTCCAATCACATTCCTACAGCAAAGAGGTGAATATTTGCACATTTGAATTTGATCGACAGCTAAAAGTTTATATTATTCACCGTTTCCCGAGAGTTTATACGGCAGAAGTTATATGAATGAACATATAAACATATATGAATGAACTAAAGTTGATTCTATGATTTCATAACTGTATTAGTATTGCATATAATGTGTTATTTTGAGGTGTGTATTGTAGTTATTTTGGGGTATATATTGTGTCCTATGTAGTATGTATGTATTTGGGGTATATATTATGATGTAGGAATGATGTTAATTATGTATACGGTTGCCACCGTGGAATAGGTTCCACACCGCAGCCTTTTATTGAAAAGGTATTAACATTTTGCAAAAGTATTTAGATCATAGGAAATCATTGCAGACCATAGGGACATTGTAGGGATTTTGTGCCTCCTAATATGTCAACATTCGCGCGTTCGAAGTTATATTGTTACAGATTGGATTGACTCGGCTGCTTTTAGGAATAAATTGCGCCTGAAACACGAGGCTGTTGTAGTAACTAAATATTATTCACTTTAAAGCCCTATATTTTAATAGTTTATTAGAGATAAAGTGAAGATTGTGGTTAATATCCATGCTAATCCATCATATCATAATAAACCAACTATAATCTTCACTTTAACGAACCATTGCATTGACTGTTACCCGTAACGCAAGTTTAGAATAGAATAGATTTTGGTCATCATTGAGGAATTGAGGATAAAATAATTGCAATAAATACAAAGATCAATTTTTCATAACTCCACAAGGGATAGTACCAGATAGTTATTAGCTGAAAGTGGTCTTAAAACTATGAATTTTCATAATGAAAAATGATGAATGAAATTCAGTGAATGGATATTTGAAGTAGAAAGCATCATAGGTAAGCATTCGTAAGGTAACTGAGGGATTATTTATTTATTTATTTCCCCTCATAAATATCAATTGATTGGACAGTAGAGGCGTTATCAATAAACGAGCACACACGACCATTACCTAACCAGAGAAATGCGGTTAGGCTGGATTCGAACCCGGGACCTTGGGGTTGGATCGCTAGCATTATAACCACTCTACCACCTCGGGAATTTGATAATATCAAAACCTTTTAAATTATTGGATCTTTAAAAGTGCATGTAATAAGAAGTAGAACTAATTCTTTGAGCGGAATTAACATCTGCGAATCTGGAGGTGACAGACAGAACGTTTAATGAATGGAAACTGAAAACTGAAATATATCGACGAAGAAAAAAAGAAAGTTTCGTTGAGACCTTTCACGAGTCGTTGAATACTTTTGGAGGGAGAATAAAATGATAAAAATTACAATCCTTTATACCTCCTGCTACAGAAATAAATAAAAACAAAACAATCTGACATGGAAATGGGCGCGACATAGCTATTTTTCTAAGACGAAGAGCTGATGATTATTGACTCTAACCTACAATAAAAGATCGGGAGAATCGTTCAAGTGATTCGATCATTTTTAACGTAATAGAATACTTATTTTCTTTCTTCAGATCTCTAACGACATCGCACCTGATAATCCTCATACTCAGGATGTAAGAAGTTAAAAACGATGAAAAAATATCGAATAAATTTGCCTTATGCTTTTGAAGCAGAATTAATTCGTCTGTTAAAGAAAGGGCAGCAAACAGAGCAGCAATCTTCGAGAAGAGGAAAAAAGGGAGAAAAGTATGAGAGGGGATCGTTAATTTCAGATTGGGGCAGCGGATGAGGGAGAGTGTGGATAACTTGCGTGCAGTGATATTACCAGAGCGGTTTCAATTTACTCTGAAGAAATGTCGGCAATGGAAAAGGGCAAAGGAGAGAGTGGCCCTGAAAAGAAGGGAGAGACTTCAACAGGCAGCAGTGACTCAACTGTCCAACAAAGATCAGGGAAATTTCGGCTACAATCAGAGCCATGAGATAATGCATTGCATTGCATACACGACCATACATTTTCGTTTCATATAGAATAAAATGTTTCGTGGAGATATCACCATCTATAATGTCAGCTTCTGGGTTCAGTCCACACCACACCATAGCTAGTTAATACTCTTGATTCTGGACATTGATTTCTGAAGTATCCAGAGAAAAAATCTCTGGTATCGCTTAAGATAAACTCAAATAAAAATTTAGAGAAAGTACGTTTGCGAATTAATTCTTGAATTTATTCAAAAATTAACAACATAAATGAATTCTTGAATGAGTTCTTCCGTGGTTTCTTCAACTTTTCCACCGATTGAAATAGAGAAGACTTCGATCATGGCGAATAAATAGTTTCTTTGGGTAAATTATATCAGAGTAAGTATCCCGTTTTTCATAATTTTTCGAAATTCTGTTGCGTCATTAATTATGAGGAAGTATGAATAGAAGAAAATTTGCCAACTAATTTATGGATTTCCCTAAGCTTATCTAATTGTATGAAGATAAAAATTCGAAATTACTCATTCAAATATCGGATAACCGATTTTTGTACATAAAAAATAAATAATTATAATTACAATAAAATTATAAAATATAAAAGTATCATTAATATGTAATGCTGCAAACATAATGATATAAATAAAATGTTATTCATTATGTAAAGAAGTCTTGAGAAAGGATCGATTCCAAATAAGGAAAACCTAAATAGAAAAAGATTTAGGTGGTGACTTATCTGTTCAAACAGGAAAACCTCTTTAGACACTATTTAATTTTTACCCTCAAAGACCTACTGAAAACATTCGGTTATTTATATTTATAATTTAAAATATTTTTAAACCGGTTCATTTCATTTCTTTTATAACAGTAGATGAAAATTAGTTCTTTCCATCGGATCAGTACCTTAGCAGCTTGAAGTCTCCATAATAAATTCAGAACATAATTAAGTGAGCTATTTTAGTAATTCATATTTGGGTACAAGTTACACCCTGATAGCCAAGGGGGTAGCGCGTTCGCCTACGGTGAATGCCATTTTGGGTTCGTTTCCAATGGAAGCCCAAACGTGCAAATTGGCAAAAAGTTATCGAATGACTTTTAACAGTGCCAACCGATAAAAGTTATCTTTCATTCTCTAGAAATTTAATGGATATTTCAATTAAAAGATTGATAAAATTTCGATTCGATTAGATCCGAAAATTCAATTGAATCTCTCAATTTAAATTTATTCGTGAAATTTCATAGTTAAAATTTTCTATTCGACCAGAATCACAATCGTATTGTTTAAAACTATTTCTTTGATTGGGAACTTCACACGGCAGGAGGATATATTTATCAATTCAGCTGACTCATCATCGGGTACTTAAAAAAGTAAGTTTGTTCGCTTCCTTCTCAGTTCTCCAATTATCGTATTTTACCAAGCTTAATGATTTTTCGTTATGCATTTTGTGAATTGAAGTCATTTGCCGGATTTTTCTTACATACATCAAAACGTCCGCATACAAATCATGCAATGCTTTCCAAAGCAGTTTACTGTGAATTTTTCGTGGGATATCAACCATCTCCAGGGAATGGGGAAAATATTATTTTAAGTACTTAAATTTACCAAGAATCCTGTGTAGATCACGCAACGAAAAGAAAGAGATTTCCCAGGAATATTCATTTCCTCAGGCATCACATTGATGTGGTTTTAAATTTAGGATAGCTGATACAATAAGTTTCGTTTGTTTGATGATAGTATAATCAAGCTCAACAAGTACAGATAGAATAGGCAGGGGAGTAGCCAGGATTTGTCTCTGATGGGTGGAGGTTTTGAGCCAGGGAAAAAATCGCAAAATGCATACATTCCTGAGGCAGGAAAACTTCTGCACTAAATGTAACAAACGTTTATTATTGCGTATCATACATTCTCAGCCAGTCAGCTGTAATATATGAATCCTTCGTTAAGAGACATAGCTTTTTATAAACATAATTAGAATAATAGAACTGTATAATAATAGTTAGAATGATGCAATAAGTATTACATTTGCTTCCAGGAACGCGTCACTAAGCAAAAGAAGGATTCACTTCAATTTAAAACCATTTCAATGGAGTCTATGAAACGCTGAAGCTCTAAATCCGATTAATTGCATCACAATTTATTGGTCCCAAAAACCGCAGGAGTTAATCTATCAATGCATAATTTGTTGTATTTTGCCAAACATTTCAATTCCAAATAAATTTCCGAGATCTTTTCTTCACCAATTTAGCCATGCAAGTCATTCTAGACTAGTATAGAAAAGTCTATATCAGTTATTTTATAAAGTTAAGGCAGAGTATTGAAATACTTTTCGCTCCAAAGAATATAAATAAATTTCTGATATTGTTTTGGAAAATTAGAACAATCACTCGCGCTTGATTGCATCATATTCATAAGAATAATATGCAGAATTGTTTGTCTTTAAGGAATTTAAAAACTACTTCAAATGTCAAGGTCAATATTCATTATTGTTTCAGTGAAATTTTCTACTGTCAGCAATTCGAGTTGAACCAAGCATTTTACCTTTAAAGTGACTTGCTGGATTGGCAAATTTGTTGTAAATTAATTATACGATGAGGTGGCCGACTAATTAATCCGTCGGATTGCCAATTTTCGCAGTACGCGTGACTCCGAAGCCCACACTCGTACAGATGTTCGCGTCGCATTGGCGCTTGAACTTTTAATTACGAGAGACCGATCGCCGTACACGGCTTTGCTTCCTAACTCCGAAAATGGAAACGTGAAAGGATCAAGATGTATTAAAACCCTTTATCTGGTAAACACAAGAGTTGTGTATCGGAATCCTTATCTCGGAAGACCATTAAAAAGGTTCACACTTCCACCGCAGCTCCACCTGTTACTTAGATTGTTTAAATACATTCAGGTACAAATAACTTAGAATTAGAAAACAGTAAGTGTAAAAAGGATTAAGCATAATCTATGTAACTAGTAAAAAATTCATATAACTCTCCTAGAGACCATCGCTCGTGAGAAAAGAATAAATAAAACAAATATGATTAACTTAACAACGAAGAACGAGTTGACTATAAATAGATTTATTTACACAAACCACAAGAAAGTTTTTGTGATTTGTATCGATATATAATATCGATATATATCGATATATAATCGATATCATTATTTTTATTTTGTAGTTTGTTATTATCGATGTTATCATCGATTTATTATCGATCAATATTATTATTATCTTACTTTAACTCACATGTAAAGGTTGACGTAATTTTACTAAGAGTGAAACGAGAATAAAATAATCAGCGGAGATGAATTTGCTTTAAAAATATCCAACGATTCTCCTTAAATATCATTCCTAAGTCCTCTGTCTTGTTTTTTTTATAACCACACGTTATTGGTTGATTCGAATCGAATTCGAAAACGACCGCTGAAGAAAGAATTTGATAACTCCATCCTTTGTCCCGTATATGGTAACAATTACTTGGAAAGTGTGAATTAACCTTGTTATCCTCTTTAGGGAAGAGAAATTCATGCCACTTCCTATCGAGAAGAATACCGGAAAGAATTTAGTACACAATGTGCCTCGAATACAACTTCTTAGCTTTCGTAATGGCACTTTCGAAGAAAGTGGAGAAATTTCCTTGTGGTGCTCTATGAAATGAGAAAGAAAAAAATCATATTCTTCATCCAAATCGAAGACTTCGACGCAAAACATGATTTCTTTTACTGTTACGTAAACATGATATAAGAGGATGCCAAAAGCCTTTGCTCTAGGCTATAAGAGCAGCTTGCATTCCGAAAAAAAAATATTTACTAGTTTTAAAAAACCCGTAGGGTTCACCCGACAGAAAATGGGGGTAATCTCCTTTTCTTTTAATACCACGTTTTAAGCGGATTAAATAGAGCTATGACATGATTTTTATTTCTTCTGAGGATATTCGATGGGCATTGGTTTCCCAACATCCAGAATAGGAACTTTAAAAAGTAGTTAATAATTGCTCTGTTATGGATGGGCGGATTCGCTGGTAATTTTTATTTTTCCGAGAGAAAGCAATTCGGGCATATCCTTTAGGAGAAAGAGGAGCTTTCGTCCGCCGATAAGAGAACGTATCATGCGTGTAGAGGCAGTTGCGTTATCCTCGAAACCATAATTGCTCGCCCTATACTAGCTTTCCCTCATGGAGAGCTTCCGCCAGCAAAAATTCCTAATTAGGAAGTATATAGTCACAGATCATGGAATTTTCGGGTGGAGGATTCGATTTCCGCTACGTTCCGATTAGTACACCTCAAAGTAGAACGTATTACATTGACCTTTTATACAGCAAATGTTCGACCTCTTTAGAATATAAAAGTTTTAACCTCAAATTTCAATTGGAGGGTGAACATAATAAAAAACTTTCCGATGTTAGACATCGGGGGATGAATTTAGGCATCGATGAAAACAATAGATTGCTTTTTATAATTACCTCAGATATCACGTACACACGAATACAATGCCATGACAACACAAACAACGACTATGAATATTACAAATTTCATGAAAATGGAATTCATAGGGTTTTCGTAGTTATAAGAATTTTATTTATCGAACTTGTGGAAATACTATTCCATTTTAGAAGATTTGTTTATGCCACGGTCATACATATCTCCAATCAAACTTAACGTTCAAAGGTTTGGCTATATTGATAATCACTATTGGTTAATATCTTTTTATTTCTATTATGGAGGACATTTTCAAAAAAAAATAAAAAAAACTGTGTTAAATATTCTGAAAATAACAGCAAATTGAAAGAAGGATGAATAATTGCATAGATTCTGCAAAAAATATAGATAAAACGGAAACATTTTGTGTATTTGAACCCTTCATTCCTGGAAGGAAAAAGGAATTGAACAGAATTTTTATAGAAATACATTTTTTTTATCTCGCCTGCGAAAATTATGAATATGAACCTGTAAGGATTACTTTGAAATAAATAACAGAATTCTTGAGAAGGAGCTAAATGACTTTCTCACAATAAAAGCAAATACTTGTTGATATTCCATTCCGATGATTTCCTGAAATGAGTAAAAACGTAGATTTACCACATCTTAAGTTTCTTATTTCCTAAAAAGGAATTTATTCCGATATGTATTATAATTGTGAGGACCCTTTCTAAACAGTATATGTTCTAATTTTTTTTAATAAATTGTAAAAACTGTACAAAATATCATCATTAGAAATAATGATCTTAATTATCTATTATATTGCTATTCAAACTATTATATTTAAACGTTGACCACACCGAATTTAAAATCGGATTAAAACACTTTTTATCCTACGTAAAAATGACAGTAAGCAAACCTTTCAACTGAACATATGTCAAAGAACAAAAAGTAAACTCTTTCTATTTTAGAACATTATTTTTATGCTGTTTTTATGAAATCTTCAACTCCCTACAGCTTCACATGAATGCAGCAGTGGTAATAATATTGCTCCGGGATTCATCGACTTAATTAAGTACATATACTTTGCCGCAGAATTTCCGAAACTTAATAATAACTCACATCTCTCCATGTATGACCCTCTTTTCTTTCTGCAAGTGTTTGTACGCTTCATGCTTAAGATTCTATTTTCACTTAAATAAAGATAAGGCATTAATCCGATTGAAAAAAACGCTTTAGTCGATAAATTTGCAAAAGGTGGTACAAACATACAAATTCGCGAAGCAAAAAGCTATCTTCTGCCATATATTTCAATGCGATATACAAAAGAAGCTTCTTCATTCCAGAAACTGTTTCAGCCATCACAAACTTATATTATTAGAAATTATACCGCGCTAACATTTATAGAAATATGTGCATTCCTCCAGAGCATAAAGTAGAATTCCAGCCGGATGGTACCGAATCTAAAGGAACTACAATTTTAACACAATCACCCTACTTTGCATTGAGATTTAATCGACAACTACGCATGCTTCAATTACAACGTTCTCACTTGAAATGGAATACAGCTCGGTAATGAGCTCCTTGGATAAATCAATCATCAGTCTGAATACTCGTTGTTCCAATCATTACGTCTACGGAAAGCGGATTTTGGATTTCCTCTTAGTGAAGATCTTTCTAAATAGAACAGCCGATACAATCCGTCGCCCTCACCACGGGAAACGAAACTGACAGCATCCGTGACGTACTTGTCGAGTATTTTTACTCTTTCTCACGATAAGAAACGGAAGACGAAGGCCGTCGGTGCTTTCTTTAAATTCACTTTTACTTGAAAGGGAAGGTCGAGAGGAACGATGAGTTGGGCTAAACCTTGAAGTGACTGTCCACGAAAGAGAGAACAGTAAAACGGATGACGGGTGAAAGGGTGAGAGAGGTAAGGTTAAGAGCGGCGAAATTACTGGAGCAAGCACGCAGGGACAAGTTGAGCACGAGGGGGGCGTGGGGAAGCTTTCACTTTCGCCTCCACTGATGAAATGAACGTCTTCTACGCGCATTAACTTCCTTCCGATTGGACGAGAGGTTTTGTGGAAAACGATCGAATAAATGCTTTCGAAATGAAAAGATNATTTTTCGTCAAATTTGGTCAACTTTGACCCCCTGTAGAATTTTAATGCACCAGAATAAAAGTGTATTATTTGGTAGTTATATGCAGAATTTATTTAAGAATAGCCATGCGAAGTTTCAAAGTCCGCACTCAAAAAAACCATTTTCTTATTTTTGGCCAGCTTTTTTCGATTCTAGCCCACTGTGCGTCGGTTCGAGTTTTCACTCCTACAAAAAACGGTTCTTTTCGGTTTTCGGTTCGATGCCCGGTTTTGTACACGGTATTCCAGCATAGATCTAGTAACTAGAGAGTAGTTTGCAGCAAAAGTGATGCCTCAATCATAGTTCGATCTAATTGCTTGACTCTGACTATAGCAATGACAAAGATGTAGCTTAAGCTACTTTACGTGCTGAAACGTATTTCAACAGTATTAATATTCCCTTTTGGGGTACATTTTTACCACTCTCTCGAACTAAACAGTTAATAATTATACAATGTCACCCACATTTTCTTAAGGTTGACAAAACATCACTTTAATTAGCGAAAGCTTCAAAATGGAATGAATGGCGTTTTTTGACAAAAATGATGGAACGGAAGGCTCCAAAATTGGGCTGTCACAAAGACAACAGGACGGATTGGTCATCCTACTTTTATCGTACCGAGATTTCAGAGGGAACTTGAATATGGCCAAATTTACTTCCTATTCGCTTATCTATTAGAGTGGTGCGTAAAATTTTAGCTGGAAATATGCAATACATTATTCAAAATTTTAATATATTTCGATGACATTTTCCATCTTATAAATCTCTTCCTATATAAATATTCATATATACATATTCCTATATAAATATTCCTATATAAATACTTATAAGAACTGAAACTGTGAAACATATAGTATGTTATACCGAAAGAATAGGGCAAGTGTTTTGTGGAGGGAAAAGATCGAGAAAGTATCCTTTCTTCAACTTTGTTGTTGAATTTAGAAAAAAGAAAAGATCCCCTGCATATTACGGTAATTTGCATTCATGTATATTCACATAGTGTACAGCGAATGCCTGTGAATTATCTCTCACCAAACACTTATGATCTTTTATTAGTCTTTACCTCTTCAGTTTTCTTTCTACTATAGATAACATACATACATATATGTTCTACCTTCTGGCAGACTCATATGCCTTACTATTCCCCTTTCAGTGCCATTACTTTTGCTTCTTGATAACTACTTACCCACCACATTATGTCATCTAACACCTTTTACTTTGTCTCTCGCTCTGTCTTTTCTCTTGTATTCTACCTATCTATTTACCTTACAGGATAATACCAGCTGTATCTTCTTTACTTTCTTTCCATGATAAGACCTTTGAAAGATTTTCCTTTTTATAATCAGAGAGACACCCAATGAAGCGTGGCTATAATTTGTTGATCTGTTCTTTTTCAAATATACGTATGCTTTGTCTTTAGAATTAATTTTCAAAACTACGATACAGCCATGACATTCGTATCTATATCACCTCCTTCAGTTCTAAAATTTTCTGCGATATTTCCAAGATTAACTCTCAAACTAAAAATGAGTAAAGGGGGACCTTGGGATCCAGCCGAACGGCTTTATCGTGCTAAGTAAATACACCCCAATCCTTACATACGAGTAGTTCAATCTTCTTTAGCCTTTTAATAAGATGTCGGAGTGAAAGTCTAGTAACGTAATATTAATGGCACATATCGTACGGAGCAAAATGCATCTTATGCATCATTTGCCTATGGTTAACTGAGAACGAGATGTGTAGAACGTGAGCTGCGGTTTCGAGTGCAACGAGGCCAGGGTTAGGAAATCGAGGACTCTTATCGTCTTGGCATCAAATCCCAATCTAACGAATAGCATAACGACAGACATTGTCGATGGAATGCAATTTTTGGAGAATTTCCCGGTGCATGAAACAAAATTCCAACAAATAAGAAGTTAATTTTTTAAGGAAATTATGAGTTTAGATCAAAGTATACGTATATAATTCTGTTAGATAATAGAAATAAGCTATGAAATAATTTACTAGAACGTGAATTGATAAAAAACCAACGTAAATTTTTGCATCAATAAATTAATATTTCCTTCGTTGACCACTCGTGATAAACGAAGTAATTGAATTAACGATATTTTACATTAACATTGGTAACATTTAATGATTAAGAGAGCTTGAGAGAGAAATGCAATAACGATACGTAGACAGTATTATCGACCTCTATTTTTGTGACCCAGCCTGCACCAATTATTTTCTCTTAAATCATATACAATTTTCCATTTACTAAAACAACAAGAATGCTTGACGAATTCAAACTCCGTAGGAATCTATTTCCCTAAATCATTAAAAATGGGATGCTGTCATGGTTAAACATAATCTTTTAAATTTCATCTTAACTTTTCCTTCCTCCGGCAGTTGCACAACTGAAACTTGCATAATTCTGCCGAACTCGAATTCCTGACCGATCCGTTATTCGCGGAAGATTGAGAGATAAAAGATTTTACTTCCCTGAACGCCCACTTCGCATCCTTAATGAGAATTGAATGCGCAAGAGAAATTTAAATGAAGAGGTATCGAGGTTCTGCGCAATAATTAAGAGCCAGCTTCGAGATCCACCCTTAATTGAAAGGATAGTGTCAATATGATTTCAAAGAAATCAATACGCTAAATGGCTGAAAGTAGAAGTCAGAAGCCTATAAGCTTGAGATTCTGCTTTGAGATGGTCTAAAATGTAACCATTTCATCGTTATACAAAGTAAAAAATTAATTTATATTAAGTAAAAACCATACCTCGTCAAACTTTTAAACAACTTCTCAAATTATTCAAGAGAAAATTTCGCCAATAAACTGCAAAATTGTATCGAAATTCTCTGTTGAAAGATACCATACCTATGTGCCCTGCGAGCCACCTTTCGGCTTGAGGCAGAGGGTGCATGCACCATGACTCTACTTCCCTAATCGAATACTTTCGCGCATTGCTTACGGAATAAAAAGAATTCTTGAAAAGACTAGTTCTAGCGCCTATTTATTTAATTCTTCTCTCAGTATCAGAACGACTTATGTAACACGGAGGACGCATAACATCGGCTTCATGTTCTAATAAGGTACTTCCTCTGAACTTGAGTAAATAAGTATTTGTTTAAACCTTCTAGAGATTCCCATCCTGCGTCCTGAAGCCTCCAAGTAACGCTCACTGATTCGTCGTAACATTTTTTTACGAAACGTATCGCCTTTCGCTATACCTCTTCTTATTCTGGAATACTATGTTTTTCGGTAGGATTCCATACACTACAAGTATACTCAAGGCGAGGCCTAACTAACGGAAAGTACAATCGCTGGCTGACCTTTTCTTCTGTTCTACCAAATAAGACAAAGCTGAAGTAGTCTGAAGCAGAATGTAAAAAGAGTATTTAAAAGATGTCAAGTATAAATTATGTTAGTTACAAGTGAGTGAAACCGCTAAATTAAAATGATTCTCCGAATCCACAAATTTGACATAAATATATATCAAAATATGCTTCTTTTTAAGCATTGACGAATGTTCTCTTCCGTTCTTATAACTAAAATATATATACTTGTACATATAATTTACATACGTTATAATTCAGAGGATCCAACATAATTAAATCTGGAAACGTCACTGGTCTATTTCTTTTAATAAACTCATAGATAATTGTTTGACTGCAGAGAATGTGAACTTTATGATGAAACTGTGAAACATATAGTATGTTATACCGAAAGAATAGGGCAAGTGTTTTGTGGAGGGAAAAGATCGAGAAAGTATCCTTTCTTCAACTTTGTTGTTGAATTTAGAAAAAAGAAAAGATCCCCTGCATATTACGGTAATTTGCATTCATGTATATTCACATAGTGTACAGCGAATGCCTGTGAATTATCTCTCACCAAACACTTATGATCTTTTATTAGTCTTTACCTCTTCAGTTTTCTTTCTACTATAGATAACATACATACATATATGTTCTACCTTCTGGCAGACTCATATGCCTTACTATTCCCCTTTCAGTGCCATTACTTTTGCTTCTTGATAACTACTTACCCACCACATTATGTCATCTAACACCTTTTACTTTGTCTCTCGCTCTGTCTTTTCTCTTGTATTCTACCTATCTATTTACCTTACAGGATAATACCAGCTGTATCTTCTTTACTTTCTTTCCATGATAAGACCTTTGAAAGATTTTCCTTTTTATAATCAGAGAGACACCCAATGAAGCGTGGCTATAATTTGTTGATCTGTTCTTTTTCAAATATACGTATGCTTTGTCTTTAGAATTAATTTTCAAAACTACGATACAGCCATGACATTCGTATCTATATCACCTCCTTCAGTTCTAAAATTTTCTGCGATATTTCCAAGATTAACTCTCAAACTAAAAATGAGTAAAGGGGGACCTTGGGATCCAGCCGAACGGCTTTATCGTGCTAAGTAAATACACCCCAATCCTTACATACGTGTAGTTCAATCTTCTTTAGCCTTTTAATAAGATGTCGGAGTGAAAGTCTAGTAACGTAATATTAATGGCACATATCGTACGGAGCAAAATGCATCTTATGCATCATTTGCCTATGGTTAACTGAGAACGAGATGTGTAGAACGTGAGCTGCGGTTTCGAGTGCAACGAGGCCAGGGTTAGGAAATCGAGGACTCTTATCGTCTTGGCATCAAATCCCAATCTAACGAATAGCATAACGACAGACATTGTCGATGGAATGCAATTTTTGGAGAATTTCCCGGTGCATGAAACAAAATTCCAACAAATAAGAAGTTAATTTTTTAAGGAAATTATGAGTTTAGATCAAAGTATTAATACGTATATAATTCTGTTAGATAATAGAAATAAGCTATGAAATAATTTACTAGAACGTGAATTGATAAAAAACCTACGTAAATTTTTGCATTAATAAATTAATATTTCCTTCGTTGACCATGAATAATTGCATAGATTCTGCAAAAAATATAGATAAAACGGAAACATTTTGTGTATTTGAACCCTTCATTCCTGGAAGGAAAAAGGAATTGAACAGAATTTTTATAGAAATACANAATTTAAACATTAATAAAGTAATAATAATGATGATAATAATAATAATCGAATTTATTTGGGCGATATTGAGACAAAAAGTCCCCTTCCTTCCATCTAACCCATAAAGTAGGTATACTCGACGATATATCGAATAATCTTATTGATGAAATCAAATATTTGAAATAATTAGTCCATGCATTCCTTGAGCAGTTCAGAAGAATCACAATGTTTCATGTGTATCTCTCAAATTCTGTCCAATGATTAACAGGTCCATCGTTATTGATTCGTCGGCCAGACCTGGAATAAATGCATCACTTTCATCTCCTTAGCATATTACTAAACTCGGTGCAATTTATAACGGAATTGATAGACACAGAAACTGTGAAGATTTCCAAGGATAAAATCCAGCAATAGGCGAGTACATCGTCTATTCGCTGAGAGAAAAAAGACTCTTTGAAGAAACTCAATTCCCCTCCTGAGGAATCTTTCCGAATCGCGTCCTCTGGATTCAATACAACGGATAGAAAGTTTCCGTGGGAGATGAAGGTGAAGGGCGATCCGAGACATTCCGAGAGGAGGCGTGTGTGCGAACGAGGGAAAACGAGCGGAAAGGGAAAGCTGTTACACTTTTAAGAGCACCTTCTCAGCCGAAAGAAGACATTTAATAGAGCCTTATCGTTGGAAGTTCCATTAGAGAAAAAAAAGTGTAGTTTAGATAAAGAATCGGTCCAATTTTGAATTTCGACAAGGTTAAACGGTGAAAAAACGAAAGATATTCTTGTGGGAGAAATGGAAGAGAATCTCAATAAGAGATGTTTCTGAATAGCGTAAAAAATCGTTGGAAGAAGGCCAGGAATAGATGACAGGATGCTTTACAACTGTAGGATGAATACGGAAGAAAAATAAACGAGATAAATTTTCGATCATCGCGGTCCCGGAATGATACGCAAGACAATTCAACTGAATTCAACAAAAATTCAGAAATTCAAAGGATAGGCAATTCAAAATAACGCACCGAAGGGAAATAAGAATTACAGAAAATCCCCTACTTTGTTGTCTTTGACGAGATGCTCGTGGATTTCATTTTACTGCGGTAATAACTCGAATAGATCCGTTTCTTCATTCCTTTCTGTACCGAAATATTCCGAGGTAAATGAGGCATGCAAACTATGAGATTTAATGCAATGTGCTCCAGATAATCACCTCACTGTTACACAGAGGAAAATTATTTTCAGTGAACTCTCAAATGGTAAACGTTCTAAATTTTTAAAAGTGACCTTAAGAATTCAGGTTTTGATTTAAATTTTTAATTTTTCTGCGATAGTTTGAGGGTAAAAACTATGCTTTAAAAATGATTTTAATCACTCGCCTAATGAGCGTGTATATTAAATCCCGTTGTTTATTCAGATAGCCTCTGAGTAACATGAATTTAATCATGTCCCGCTACCACACTACCAGCACTTTATTTTCTCACAGGATTACTCGTATAGCAAGGTGAATTCCATACCAATGATTTTCATACAAAATGTAGAAAAGTTCCGGCGGAAGAAATTCTTATTCAGATTTGAATTATTTTTCTAGAAATGCGACTTTCCCTTTTCGTATAGAAGATAGATCGATTGCTCTGCAGGTTTCGATAACTGTCATTTCTGAAACTTTCGGTCGTTAACTCCTTTTCTTGGGATCTATTTTCAGATGATCCAAGGCGTTTCGCTAAGATTACCGTCAATTAGAGCCATTAACTGAGGAGAAAATCGCTCGCCTTGGCTTAGGAAAAGCTAAACCAAAGGTTTTACATACTTCAGAAAGAATTACTTGGCAAGTTTGCCGGGTTTGCAGGAATTACCTTAATAGCACCGTACAACGGAATATCGAAAGTTAATTGAAAACTGGATATTCAAGAAGAATGGAAACACTTTAGTATTAAAATGAATGCATTAGAATCCATTAATTAATCCATGGATTTACTAATAATATTATAGTATTCAGCTGATTAATTTTTTAGGAAAAATAAAATCTCCTAAACTACCTTTTAAAGTGACCTAAACAATTAAAATACATCCACAAGATCCATATAAATCTAATCTTTTGATATACGTAAGTGCTGAATACCAAATATAGATTAACTTTTTCGTTTATTATGAATGATATACATAAGTGTCTACCTTTCGATAGGTTCACGTGCCCTAATATTTCCTAATCAACGCCCTTTCCTTTGTTTCATGGTAACTCCACCCTTTACGTCATTAAGAACGTTTGTCTCTGCCTTCCCCTCATCTTTTCCCCTTACATTCTTCCCTCAATTACATTCTTTGGCAATCCCTCTCGTCTCAGTATTGGACTCCAACGATGGAGTGATCCGCAGTGAACGTGTTAAAATCCTCTCCTCCCCGACCATCTCTATAACCTCTGTGTCTGTAGATTTGTCACTCACCCAACTCACTTTTTCCATTCTACAATACCCACTTATCGAAGGTCTCTAATCTTTTGATTTCCGTGACTGATACAATCAATATTTATTTATATCTTTTTTTATGGTTTGTGCTGTACCTAAAGATGATTGCAAGGCCGAGACTGAGTGAATATCAAAAAACATTTTGTGGAAAATATGAAGTCCAGCTTTCATTTATCATAATTGATTTCTGCGCAATATAATGGGCTTTAGACCGATATTCTGAAGCAAAAAACTCTGTTTCCTTAACTCTTTTTGTGAAGACAATTAAGCGAATGAACTCAGAGAGCATTGGAGAGCGTCCTTGACAAGGTTACTAGTTGAACATTCTCGCTTTCCAAGAAAATATTGACGGTATTGACTTTCAAAATTAGTAAGTACTTGCAAATTGGTCGATTTGTGGTCTGATTCGCCCGCCAGCAACTAGAACTATCTCTTTCAAAAGTACTTACAAATTTCTATTCCATATCGTCTTCATTCACATAGAAGTAGAAATAAAATCAAATCATTCCCCGATTATGATAACAAATTCCAAGGATTTCCTCTTTTAGGATCCTTCTCCTAATACCGAGAGTTCCCAAATTTATTGTGATACTTTTAGCCGTACATAAACTATTTGGAAACAATACATTTACCGATCTCCTTTCATTGGTCACAAACCATCCTAAATGTCAGTATATGAGTGATAAAACACATAAAATCATAGGTGGGAAATTACGATGCCCCTTAATTATCAGAAAAAACCTTGACCTGGCCTCCAAGATAGAAGCGAGGTTTCCGCAATTATTTAACTTATTGGCAACCTTCTAAAGAATATAATTCATTAAAAATCATTTTTGTTTGATTTGATTTGCAATTAAGCTTACTAAAATTGATAGTTAATGCATAATCATTCATTGAGAAAATTTATTCAAGAACGACGATTTAAATTTAAAAATCGACTATCGTTAAGTGAATTTAAATTTTTTTGGAAGTTATTATCTTAAAAGGACCTTCAAGTAGTCCGAAAACGTAGTACATACAATGCATACCTAAAATAAATAGCTTAAAACTTTCATAAATCACGACCGCATCATCCCATCAATAATAGAAGATTTTTTTAAAATTTGAAATGAAAATAATCAGGCCAAAAAAGAAAGTCATCAGTTTACCTATATTTGATGCACAATGGAAATTAATGGACACGTAGATCCAATCACACGTTTAGCATCGACATATGTGCTAAAATGTATACAAAGTCAATGATTTAGTTTTATGGATCGACAATCTTTGACAAAGAGTAGCGGAAACTGGATTTCCTAAGCAGCAACCAGAAGAAAGCGAGGAGAGATGGAGTGGACCAGTTAAGAGTAAAGTTGTCACCTGTCCAGTTTTCACCAGGTGTGTCCGGAAACCATGGCGTTAGCCGTATGCTTAGTCGGACAGTGACCTCTTCGGATGTGTGAGTAACTGACGAGTTTTATCCAACATATGTATGACGAAATATGTTTTGATCAATTGCAACGAATTCAAAGAGAAAATATTCAACAGATATTGTTTTAAATCGGACTTAACTCATGGAATCAAGAGACCTTTGGGGAAACGTAGCTGCGCGATGGAAGCACGATTTCATTAAACAGCCACTCCAAAGAAATTATTAAGAGGCAATGGCATTTGTGGCTCAAATATCCAAATATATAATCAATATACTTCTAATACAAATATACTTTTGATAATATGTACATTATGTAGTTCTAAAATGAAGATATTTCACTCTGTTTTTCATTGAAATTGCAAAAGAAATTTTTTTAGTTCTGGAGTAGAGAAATTTGGGTTTTCTTCCTGTAAAATATCATCATTTTCCATCGAAAATCGCTAAAAAAAAATGGTTTAATTAATCTACGCTACGACTATAGTTGGAAGAATTGATATATCAATTTACGTAAATAATTTTCACGGAAATATCCTATTATCCTACTATATTCAGTTGGTATTCAGTTGTTTCACAAACATTCCGTACAAATTTGTATGAAATTCTACGAGCCTATAATTATTTCAAGAAACTTTCTACTCGCACGTCGAAAATGGATATTCAAAGGCAAACTTCTGAGGAAAAGAAATTTTATGGAAGAGGTAATGAATGAATTTATTAGCTTAAGTATTATATATTGACAAACGGTTGACTCCTTACTCAAGAGCAAGATATTTTTTTTCAAACCAAAACCCAAAAATGTTACTGCACGTTCGTAGTATTGTCCTCACAAAACGCAGGAAATTACTCTATGAAATTGTAAACTATCGTAATAGCATCTGAAACAATTCAATACAAACGCCCAAACAGATCTAAATGTTTTAACACTCTGTATCCAAAAGAGGAAAAAAATGGTGTAAACTAACAGTTTTAATACACACAGATTTACAAAAAAAGCGATCTGTTGTGGTATAGTACATGTTAAACTTTTAGTTTACTTTAGTTCTTTTCCGCTACGTTATACCACCAAGTAAATGCCAAAACTATCGGCTTTATTTATATAAATTATTCATGGACTGGAGGGTTGTAATAAGTGCTAAAATTAGCACGCTTTTCCTGGTTTTCAGCAGCGCAACCACAACAAACGTGCGTGACAATGTAGACGCAAATGCACCAAGCCATGGATGATAGACATTTCCTTATCGGAAAACAGCATTTTAAACTATTAAACCTTGTCATTGGTTGTGTTCTACTTCCACTTAAGTAAAGGTACGGTTCCCAGAAAACGATTTTAATCGCTGAAAAAACAAAGAAGAGTATTTTCCGTTTCATTAAGAAGTGATTTTTCTAAACGTGATAAATGAGCTTGGAAAACAACGCATTTAGAAGAATGACAAGAGACGGACACTATTTCCGGAAATATGAAAGATAAAATACGGTGGAAGTCAACTTTTCCTTTATCTAAGGATTCAAAACTCCCATTCTAAAATCTTTCCATAAATTTGCTTCTGAATAAACTTGATTCTTGATACCCATTCATTGATCAGTTGTCCGAGAAACTTGATGTATTGATTTTCGGTATAAAAGTAATTCTCAACTACATATCACTAGCAGGGGCGGATCTGGAAACTTGCTAAGGGTGTGGCGATCTTATCAAGTTGTGTAGGACGATTTAAGACAGTTAACCTGTGAACTCATCGCCAGTTAATTTTTAAACTGCCATTTTGTCCAGATAAATGTAGTAGATGTATAGTTTTCGTGGAAAAACATCGCAATCTGATTTAAATTCAATTCCCTGTCGGATTATAGACAAATTGTTTATACTTCAAAGTCACCAAGGGACAGGGACCGCCTTCTCTTGGTCTGCCAATCACCGCTAGTGAAAGGATACCTCGATTTATGAACCGCGCAGCATAGGAACTTTTTCCGTACTTCAAGATACGAGCTTAATTTCGTGCTTTTATAATCCCGACTACTGCAATGCGTATGCGCAGTTGCAAGTAGATGACCACGCAATAAACCTCTCCCTGGTGCAACTGTTTGTCTAATTTGGCAACATTTATAGAAAAATACACAATTTGACAAAATGTACGTGGATCACCTTAATCGTTCTCTATTACAGTAGAAAAATAAACAATGATAATGTGATTACTATGAGATTTTCTTTGATAAAGATGAAAAAGCTACGGAGATAGCTCTTAGAGAGAGCCTTCTTCGCTACTCGCACTAGGCGTATCTCGTGTTCATTTTATACGCGATATTTAAGCCGATTATTCGACCAATGTGCGGGAATTTAGGCAGGAAAGATTTCTAAAATAATCACTCAGTCTCATTGTACAGAATCCGGTCGGATTTCGCACACGCCTTGAGCTTCTTTGCTTCGCTTACGTGTTTCCTTAACATTTAAAAAGGAAGACATTCTGTTAGTGATAGAGAAATCGACCAAAAATATCGGTCATAAAGAAGTCCTATCTTACTACACATTTTCAAATTGCTCGAAGATTACATTTGTATAACTGCATATAACCAAAAATTATTTACATGATTACGGCCAAATTCGTTTTTCTCTCGTCCTTAAGGGATCATATTGTAACCTGCAGATGTTTAAATAACGTTTTTATTAGAAAATTACAGGACAGAACGGATTGATTTACCATAAGATACACGGAAAGTCGAGGTTCCGCTGTCTTTTCCTCTTAGTTCCTTAATAAGCACTTTGATATCTAAACCCCTTTAAAATTTCTTTGATTGCTCCGGTAAACACAAGATGAAATCAGCCCCGTTGAGGAAAACAAATGTCATATCTGAGGGAAGAGAGAGAATTGGTGACCCTAGCCACGAGGCAGTGGAGAAAGTGGGAAAAGAACGAGGCGAACGTCCCCAATCCGCACGGTCGGGGAATCGTGACTCGGACGACCCCTTCAGAGGTGATTGAACACTGCGCGAGCTGTTTATCATCTTTTGAATCCGTAAAAGGAAATAGAGGAGGTATTTTGAGCCATGGATTGAGAGAGGCGCTGAGTACGTAAAGCAAAATTGGATTTCAAATAATGTGCACCTGAACTCGAATTTACTCATTAGTGCTAAAGAAATTGTAGCATTACGGATACCGCAGATCTTATTCGTATAACAATCAGTTCGTGCCAATTTGCATCTACAGGCAAAGAAATCACAATGTACATGACACGTGCTACTCTTGAGTGTAGTGAGAGAAGGATCGTTGTCGTTATTTAGTACTTAAGTTATTCTCTCTAAATTATTTGCCAGAAATATTCGTTAATTAAATACGGAAATTAATCACCAATACCTGGTTTTAATATACTACGATCTATTAAGTAAATCTTGGAGCCTGACGAAGCGTAGCAAGAAAAATGACGCCCCTTTAGGTGTGGGGAGGGACAACTATCAAAGATGAATTGATTAAAGCGAATTATCTGTAAACTCAGTTACTCTCAATAACTCCCTGGAATACTTTGAGAAATCAGTTCCTCTTAACTAAATTTCGTCACTTATAACGTATTGTTTTTATTTTTTTCTTAGTCACTGTATTAGCGAATCCTTATTTACAATGACCCACCTGCCTACAAAAGACTACAGAACTCGAATTCCCCTAACAATATAATTTAGAACCTTGGTGACTCGGTATCCGGTATTCACGGAACAAGTAAAAAGTGATTACAAACAAGCAAAATCGGGAACGAACCTTGCGAGATGCCCTATGCCAATTTAAAAAGATCTTATGTGAATAATTAGATGAGGACCCTAAAGCTTTTTGATCGTACGTGCGTGAGGTCAAAGGTAAAGAGCAAACGGTAGGCTCATTAAAAGATAATAGCGGGAAATAACTATGCCAAAGACAAAGCAAAAATTATTCTTTCCGTAGTATATTTACGTCCAACAATACATGAGGTACCGGAAGTTAACCGGTCTGAAGCCATGTCGAAAATCGGCTTCATAGAAGACGGCATCGTTAAACTTTTTCAAAATTAAACCTAATAAAGCTCCTGGTCAAGGAGACTTACCAGTTTGTGTATTCAAGGAAGTAGCGGAAAGTGTAGCCCCCTTTCTGAAAGTAATATTTGAAAAGTCTATGAGCGAAGGCAAGGTCCGGAAAGATTGAAAATTTGCAAATGTTACTCCAATATTTAAAAGCGGCTAAATGGAAGACCCAGCAAATTATAGGCTCATCTTATTAACGTCATTGAGTGGTAAACTAATGGAACATATAATAGTTAGCTCTTTAATGGCATTTCTCGACACATACAAATGCATAGTGAGTAACCAACACGGTTTTCATAAGACACGATCCTGAGAGTCTCAGTTGGCGTTGTTAGTTAGCGATGTCTTGAAATCTGCCGAAAATAAAAGGCAAGTCGACACGATATTTTTAGATTATCGGAAAGCATTTTTAAGTCCCACATAATAAATCACTATACAAATCAAAAGTTTCGGGTACCAATGGAGAAGTAATAAAATGGATGAAGGAAGAAGTGTAGATGTTTTGTTTATCCTTACTCTATTTGGTGCTGAATCACACTCCAACGAAAATTATAGCTTTACTTTCCGTAATAGAATATTAAAATCATTATAAATCACTGAAGTCTGCACAACTAGTGAGGGACAGCTTTTTCACGGTCGTTAATATCAAATAAAAATTCAACGGTAGGCAAAGTAAGGTAATGAAATTATATTCTGAGATGCACATAAGTTCAGCATACCGGTTCAGTGTTAGTAGACATTCAAAGCTTCCAAAAATCAGTTTAATTTTTTATTTCTTTCATAGATCTTCCTTAGCACATCGATAACTTATTCCTGCAACTTGCCCATCTTCCATAATTTAAATGTTACAGAATTTACATCAATTTTGAGTGCTTTACCTGTATTAACGTACTTTCTCTAGAATCTACTAATTATTTCGCCTTCTCAGATAATAACTGATATATACCACTATGCAGGGAAATCTAATTAAAACGGGCGTATTTATAACTTTTACGCTACAACTAATTCAGTATATTATTTGCGGAGGAATGAATAAATTTCGCAACGTTCAAACTCTCTTTTAATCAGCTCCTTAATTACCAATAAAACAAACGAAACTCTGCGAAGCGTAAGGAAGTAAAAAATATCCGTGCTTAACTGTAAGATCGAAAACTTGCAAAATGAAGAAATTCAAGTTATTTATGACAGTAACTGACGACTTCAATTCTAAAGACATTTAGCGCAAGCGAAAGAGAATGATTTCCATTGATGTTTCGAGCTAATGCTTCCCGTGTAAGGAAAAAGCTTGGGGCAATGCGGTTCCAGCGAGTCACGCTTGAATATGCAATACTTGGGAATGGATACGCAATCGAGTAAAGGTCAAGGACACACTCGGAGAGCAATTTCACGAAGAGACCGGATGAGACTCTGATTGACGATTCGAATTAACAATGAGCCTTGAAGCAAAAAGGAGATAATAACGAAGAATTTTATATGCCTCGAATAAACAGGGCGGAACAATTTGAGCTTTGGGGTATTAAAAGGTAAGAAACCGTTCCCGATATAATAATTGAAAATCATTCCAATTTTTTCTCCAATAATGATGCCCTTTGAATTTTAATTGATCTACTGCACACAGCGTAGTAATAAATACTACACTGTTGGGAAAGTTAAAGAGAAGGAATATAAATGGAATACTGAGACTGAAAGACATTAATTTAGAAGACATTTAATTTCCGTTGTTCAGAGGTCAAACACGCTTCAATTTAAGTAAATTTCTGACTTCCGCTTAATATTGGTTGATTGATGGATTTTTCGATAGGTTTCAACTTTAAATATGTAACCAACTTGTATAAATAATGAAAAATAAATTAATAAACCACCGAAACTGATAGAGGCCATCCGAAATGACGGATTAGTCATTTAGACTAAAGGAACAAGTTTTAGCAGAAGCGCGCAAATCAGTCTAAAATGATCTACTTAAGGTTCAAATTTAATGAGTAAAATTATTGATGTAAAATAATTGATTATTCATTGATTCCGCAAGATGAGAGACTTCTATTGTCCCAATAATAGATGTCGCCTGTATTTAATTAACGAAGAGCAACTGTGCATTCGTTTATGGAAATTTCCCAAACTCTCCTATGTAAGTGATGTCCTCTCATCTATTGAGGTTTCGTACAATTCCTACTTTCGTTTCTCATTCCGATTATTTAAATTCCTCATGTATCTTATAAAAATCTGAAAGAAAGTAATATTCTTGAAGGCTCAAATTCAATGCATACATAAACATCTAGGCGCTGCGGTTTCTAAATGTGCATTCCAAAGTTCTACAAAACACTTAGGGTCCTCACTTGATTATTTGACAGCAAAGACAGCATGGATTAATTTGCATCGGGAATTTATATTAATTCGTACGATAAAAATTTTATAATAGTGATCTATTCCGCAAATTCGCCAGTTCCGTGTAAATATCCAACAATAAGGAGCACTTTAAGCAAAATCTACAAGAATTCAAATCCATATCTGTTGTATTCTAACCCTCCCGATAAAGAAGTTCAGGCAATGAACACGAATGAAAACAAGATTGTGCTGTGTAACTTTCGATGTACTTCATCGTTTACTTCCCCCTTCTTTCCATGAGAAAAATTCGAAAGCACTACTGAATTCATGAATCAATAACTCTACTTAATTTGTAACAGGGCTTTTCCATTACCAGCCCAAATTTTTACTCGAAAGAACGATTTTATATCTTCTGCGTCTCAATCTAGGGCGAATTTAATTGAAATAGAGGCAATTCGTACGAAATTGGCTAAAATGGAGGACCTGAATAAATTGATGGCCGAAAACTCTGACAGTAATGAAATTGTATTGGATGTATATTGACTGAATTTTAGAGAATTGTGTTTCATTTCTTTGACAATTATCCTCTTCGGCCAAATAAATAAATCCTTCGTTTTATGAATAAATATTTCCAAAAGAAATTCCGTAATAAAAGATACAGAGATTAGCACCGTAATTAAAGTGATCAGCTAAAATTCGCGATCAATTTTATAGAATTATAACGTTCCCGGTCATGTGTTGATAAACTATCTTTAAATACCATTCTGTGGGAATACCAACATCAAAGTTTATGTTCTAGCCGTTCTCCTTCGTTTCTAGTGTCGTTCGATCGACATACTTATTGCTATACATAAATTTATCGAACATATGACTCTCAAATATCACTTATAAATAGTCTATTAAATGAATCGGACATTCGGAAAAATGTCGGAGAGAGCGTCCACGGAGGAACGATTGCATATGATCACCGTCAACCGTGATAGGTTTGCAATAGTTTTTATAAGCCCATCACCAGTTTTATATCTCCACGGACAAAGAGAATGGCTTCCACTAGCTCCTGCTAAAACACAGAAAGGTGTTAGAAATTCTTTGCTAATTTCGAGAACGTAATTTCCATTCCCATGGGTCTTTCCTGGAATCAGTAATAATAAGCCTCTTTGATATTGCTTAGTAACAATATTTTCTGCTTTTGCAGACGTTTCCCGTCTTCAGCTATTGAAATGTGCTATTTCCTGGCTTTAAGCAAGTTATATCGTCGGAAATATAAATTCTGATTCCTCTTATCTTCTCCAGTCGCAAACGTGGAACACCTTACAGGATAATACCAGCTGTATCTTCTTAACTTTCTTTACATGATCAGACTTTTAAAAGATTTTCCTTTTCATAATCAGAGAGACACCCTATGAAGCGTGACTATAACTTAACAATAATACAGCTTCGATTCTCCCTTAACCGAAAGAACCGTTTATAAGAACTATTAATGCTCTATCTAGAAGTGATTGAGCTTGTAATAGCGGTGTATGAACCTCTTTGATTGGTCCCCAATATTGGCCTCATCATCACACTCTCTTACAAATGGTAACCTAGCAATGTTTGACCGACATCTCTATCTGTAAATCCACTGACAGAGGCTAGTTCTGTTTTCCCAAAGTTTTTCCCGAGCTTTCCTACCGTTACTTACAAGGGAAGTACCACCTCTGTGGAAAACGGATTCACGCAAGACTGTCAGTGTATGTTCCTTGCTATAAAATAATAGACATATGTCCGACTGTTGACACAACTAGGTATTTCTTAACCCAAAATTAGCTACTAATTTTCGTAAAAATCGTATTTAGGCAACCACGACATACACGCGCATCACCATGAAGATCGAGAAACTATCCAAGTTGGGAAATGTTTTCTCCCATTATTTTGTAGAAAATAATTTTTCCGCTATCTCCCTACCCTCTAAACAGTTTTTACTCTTTTCTTCAACATGCATTCAATAATATGTTAGGTGGAACTCCAGCACGTATTATATTGCTACATATAGGATACGAATTCTCTGATTAAAACACAAGTGTTACTGACTTAGCCCATATATAACATACGAACCCCAACGGAAAACCCCCAGGAACAAATATCTTCATCCTAGCTATCGTAAGTTCGATCGCAAACGATCCCAAATTCCTTATTTTTCCCGTAAGAATGCATTGTGCGGTTTTTTGGAAATTTATTTTGAGTGCATTTCGGGATGGTAGGGGATTGAAAATCGAGTTGTTATTAAAAGACGTGCTTCTGTAATGTAATACCAAAGGTATAGCCCAAAATGGTCTTGGGTTCGACGCCAGGCTAATATAAAATTCATCCAAATATGGTATACTATATAAAATATAGACGCAATTCGCATTCACGTTTAACGTATAACAAGTTGTCGGCCCCCGTTTTTAAAGATATGATAAAATACGCATGGTTCTCTTCAAAATTATCGAAAAAAAGGAATGAATCCTTGAATGTTAATCGAGTATGTTTCGTCAAAGAGGCATTAGTTGCAAAATGCACGTGCAAATCGCAGCGTTGTTTTATGCTGTTCTTGGCGCAGAAAATATTTCTCCTTTCATTTTTTCTCAAGTACCATACCCGTCTTTATAAAAAATTAATATATAGTACAGAATTGAGTGAAAATTGCTTATGTCCTTATGAATAATATAAAAGATTAGGACCATTTAAATATAAATTGGAAGGTTACCAATATGAGGAACTGGTAAAATAATGTATTT
>KZ308853.1:212183-223176 GCA_000376725.2 Ladona fulva | reverse complement strand
CAATGCATTTTACCAAAAATTGTCGACTTCCCCTATGATTTCTATTAAATACTTGCTTCAGAAACATTTGTCTACAAAATAAATAATACTATCGGAAAGAGAATTTTTTGAGGCAGAATTGGATGTTAATAATTTTAAGGTACGCTTTCAAACAGAACAGGAAAAAAATTCAGAATTTCTTTGAAATGTAACATTTCCGTATTTTCTGCAATTATAGTGCTAAAGAAACAAAAGTTAAACACACAGTAAAATCTGGCCTCAATTCCATTCAATACTGAAAAAAATTCAGAGTAAGAACATTTGTAGGAGACGTAATCGGTATTACGAGAATGTGTATGTGGCCCCTATGCTACTGCGTAACATGTGTCCGACCTCTGAGACCAACAGGGCCTTGTTTTTGCAAAATTTGCATTAAAAAATCTGAGAAAGGCTGCCAAATTATGTACATTCATTAACAAGTAGATCTCAAAGATTTTTAAATGAGAAAATATTTTCTCTCATTTGTTGGGATAAATTATTTATGGACATCTTCCTATCTAAATATGATCTTCCTACTTTTACTATTCCTTGCCTTTCTCGTCAGCATTTCTTGGAATATTTTTCAGGTAAGTGCTCAAGTATAAGTGATATTGCTACATATAGGATACGGATTCTCATTAACAAAAAGCGTAATTGACTTGGGCCTCTTATGTCGTGTGACCAGAAACAGCAAAATCTTAAAAAGTGAGATATCGATGGTATCCTATTCCAATACGGTCCTGGTTTTGACACCATGCCAAGACAAAATTCTCCCTTAAGAAATGAATTGTGGACTCCAATTTTTTATTGAAAAGAGTTTAATGAAAATAGAAAACATTCGAAATGAAAAATTAGTGGAAATATTATAACATTTCTTTAAAGGTAATTTCGCATGTAGGCTTGCATCAAAATTAGTGGAGTGTTTGGCCTTTCCTCTCTCTCATGCAGTCTTACAGGTACAAGACGCCTCTAAATTTCTCCAATGACTGGCAATGAAACTAACCTATGTGTATGACTCAATAGCAATTTAACTAGGATAAGGTTTGCTACTCTATGTGGGACATCTAAGAAAAACGAATATGTATACATTTCTGTTATTTACGAGCATGGAAGAAACGCATGTGTACTCATAATTCAAGGAGTCACATCTGTAGGTAACCATTTTTCTCCCAAATGAAAATTTGGATTTGGTTTAAATATTAGAGATTGCTAACTATGGTTAGCAGTAAAGTGACGTTTGAGTAAAGAGTATGAGATTTAGCATAATTTTAATCGCCTATATTTAAAATTTTACAAATCTCATTAGAATGTGAGTTGACTATATTCTTTAACAGCCCTTCTCCTGGTTCAAATAACGATTATCTACACAAATTTCTTAGAAATAGTACAAATATAACTACAATAACAAGAAGGTTAAAATCATAGAAGGGAAAAGAAGAAATCTTATTCCTTACACAATGTTAATGTTCCCTTACATCATTCTACCCTACCCTCAGTCTCTTATCTACTTAGCTTTACATTATATCACTTACTCCTGGACTTGATGCATAGACACTCTCCTTGGATTCCTTTATGTCCAGCAGATGATGAGGGGAAGGGAGGACTTGGAGGGATAACCTAACGCCCTAAGAAGTGGACCCCCCCAGACCCTTGTGACGTGCATTGAGGTTCATCCCTATTCATGCCTAGGGAGCCACTCTGCCACAGGTTCTGGAGCAAGAAAGCGACCTTATAGAGAGACAGATCGAGCGAGTGAGAAGTTAGTGCTTAGTTAGCTAACCCCCGCAGAAGAAGGTGAAAAGAGGGCCCCTAGAAAAGATGCCTGCGTCTCTAGGCCTAAGAATAGGCTAGGGAAGAGAGGTATGCATGCCTACCCTCACCCCTACAGAGCAGGTGGTTAATACATGTAAATGCACTCCATTCCAAACTACAGCCACACTAGTAAAGCATTGAATCAATTAAAATTAAAATGGTAGTTGGCAGCATCGGACTACAAATTGTTCTAAGAATTCAGAAAATATTTACTGGAAAATATATCAATGACTTTAATAGATAATAACTAGTCTTGATAGAAAAAGCCAGTGTATTTTCAATTGAGGCGTTTGAGAAACTATATCACTACAAATAGTTTCATGCAACCTATTTTAGGCTTTAGAAACTACTTTAAAGACGTAAATATTGCCTCAACATACATAGATAATTAAATTAATTTGATGAGTTAGAGGCATGTGTCTTTGATGTCGAAAGAGAGGCTTAAGGTACTCACAAAGGGCGTCTCAATCAGGAGTTTCAGATTCTGCACTCATCTGTGGAAAAAGGAATGCAATAACAATTAGCATTAATATATTTTATTTAACACAAAACAAAAAAATATTTAGGTTCATATATCAGCCATTGTCTGTAAAAAACACGACCAGTTTCGGCGCAGATCGGCCATCATCAGGTGAGGAAATAACAAACAAGAAGGCTTATATATGAACAAAGAGGGGCATGGTTGGTATGTGGAAACAAAGCAAGAGGTAAGGCAAGGGAAGGGAAAGGAGTTGAGAGAATCGAAAATCTCGTTTGTTATTTCCTCTCCTGATGATGGCCAATCTGAGCCGAAACTAGTCATTTTTTTATATAAATCTGTGGAAAAGAGTATTTGTAATTTTATTCATACCATCCTTTTTATTGCATATTTAAAAAAGCAATACATTCTAGAATAGTCGTTTTGTTAACAAAAACGCATAAAAATGATAAAAATAAAATTTAGCTCAAGATCTTTGACTACTGTGTAAATAATTATCATTGTAAAATGGAAGTTAATTATTGACACAGAGAATATGTTGGTAATTATTATCAACTCCTTAAATACGACAAATCAATTATGAAAATGCGTTCTCATTAAGATATTTCAGTTCCTCCCTAGTCTAAGGAAATATCAATTTAAGGTGGCACGTTATACGTTGCAGAAATATTTTCGGGAATATTTCTCGGGTTTGCAACTGGTTTAATTGAACGAAAACGTACGACATTTCGGTCGCCGTCTACGCAGCCACCTTCAGTGCGAAGTGCCGGGATTCAGTTTATCCGCTTTATATCAGCTGAAACCCTTTGTACTTCGCACTGAAGATAGCTGCGGAGACAGCGGTCGAAACGGACGTATCCGTTCAGTTAACCCAGTTGGAAACCCGGGAAATATTCCTGCAGCAAATACACCGGGAAATTACGAGATCTTTTCGAACCATATAAATTCATAACAATTAAAGCATATATTCAATATTTACAGTTAAAAAAGAAGGAGCAATACCAGTTTCAAACTAACTTTGGGAATATGAAGACAGCTATGCTAAGGGGAATTGACTAAGAGACTATAGGTGAAATTTGGTCAGTGCATGTACTTCTCAACATCCTATTTAGACTAGTATACGCAGTGCAGCTTACGTGTATAACAACAGAAAATACATGTTTTAGACTTGAAGTTAAGTTAAGAAATGGGCTACGCTCAAAGAAACCGAATCATTGGGAAAAAGGGAAATGCAACTACGAAGGCGACCAATTGTATGCGTAATTTAGAGTATGGTGGTAACAGTCAATACAAGTCATCTTCTCTATCGAAATTGGATGGAATTTGATGAACGTGAACAGAATCTTTTAAATCATGATTACCTAAATACATATATATTCTGCAAATGTGCAAGTATAAACAATTTATTTCTGCACCGAAAGTTATCCATAGCTTATTAGTTTGCTAATGTTTACATGTCGGAAAAGAAAATGGAATATTAAAACAAATAGTTTACCATTAACTAAACTATGTGGTTTCAGATATGAAGTTTTTAATACATGAAAATTAATTTGGAAATGTCAGTTCAATTTTTTGTTCTGTCGTTTCAGAAAGCTTCTAATTGTCATGGTCCAGCGAAAGAAAGGAATTTCACATATGGACTGTAAAAAATAGGGAAATATTGGCAAGTAAGTGATATTCGAAGAGTCTATATAATTTTGTTTCGTTTCGTATTTCGTTAGTTATCATTTCGCGTAAATCGGCTTCGAAGTAATAAACAAAAAACGACTAACAACAATTCAGAGTTTACTTATTTCAATAACTCTTTAAATGAAGTTATAATCCAAACTCGCAGAACTTAGGAATTTAAATATGTGATTGTGTGAAATATTGCTATCTTATAATTATTACAATAAATTGAAAAGCTAGTTATAGTTAAGATTTTCTAGGCTATGTTCGTCTTCTTCAAATCTAGCACCTCGAGAAAAAGCTAAGCGTGCGATGAATGCGATGTAATATGTTGGTGGATACTATCACGGTGGAAAACATATTCTCTAGTCATTCAACTTTCGATTTCATCATTCCTCGACAATAACTATAAGCAGATATGCAATTTTCTATTGTAATGAACAATATGTATCAATAAATTTTTCTTATAGTGACCATATAGCATACTCTAAGTGATATTTGGCCAGAAAATGTAAAACTAAACATCGAGACTGTCATATGCCATGCAGCTTACGTCTATAACACGAAAAAGTACGTTACAAACGAAGTTAAGAAAAGGGCTACGCTCAAAGGAACCGATTCATTGTGGAAATGGGGAAATGCAACTACGAAGGTGACAAATTGTATGCATAATTGAGCCATGTCCTTCCTTTCAAAATTCCAACAACTCCATTTAAGTACAAGGCATGGGAGAAGTTTTAGTTATAGCTGGGAATATGCTTGAATTTTTACCCCTACAACTATGTGCTGCTTTAAGTTACAACATCAAAAAACGTAATTATGTAAACAAAACATGTTTAAGCGTATCTAAAACAAAGGTTTGGGTTTTACTTTCTCCTTAAATGATAATATGGTGATAACACTGAAATGTATAGCTAGTTAATGACATCGGGAGAAGTCCGCCTTGAACACCGAAAACACACGCTAAGGATTTGAAGGTCGTTAAAGACTCATAGCGGATCTATTGAAACTATTTGCGTGAGCCCAGTTCGCTTTTCGTGAATCACTTAAGAGTGAAAGCATCGGAAAGGGAAAGCAAAATATCAATAAGCATTCTAAAAGATCATAGCCCATGTTTCAATATATTTCAAAGTCCACTAAAAGCAGCATAGAAATAAGGCTGAACTGGATGATTTATATTCGTGATAAGTAATGAACTAAAACTTACTGTTGCGGAACAACTGGTAAATTGCTGTAAATGGACTTTAGGATTGCAAAGCCTTACAACTTTAATCGATAGTTATTGAAAACGGTAGTCGTGCAATGTGGAACGTTTTATAAATCCGAAGACCTCAAGCGAATCTTAGATGACGCACCTTACCGTTTTTATCCACTTGACTAGTTCAACTTCGACTTGTTAGAAGATAAAGAATTTATCAATCTAAATCAATAACGGTAGTATCAATTCCTTAATTAAAAACAATTGCTGGCTAATAGTGGACAATTTCATTTAGTATTAGCAAGAACTAAAAGTTAAGCATTATCATTGTTTCGACGTTATTTATATCCGTTATTATTATAACTCGAGTTGAATGAAACGAAACTTCGGAATCGCAGCAGGGAGCCTGAGAGATACTCGAAATCGGGTTGACGAAGACTACTTGCTTCCATTTTCTCGTAACAAGTTACTTTTTTTTGCAAACGGAGGAAGCTTTAGGTGCTGACAATAATCCATCGAATCAATCTTCTCTAGCGAAATTTGATAGACTATGTGGTAAAAAATATAATGGAGTACGATTCGGATTTTAAGTATCAAAAAAAGTAATAACCCAACCGCGGAGACATTTACACATTCGAATCCGTTATTATATAACGAATTTTGTCTCATTTCTAATATTATATCGGGAGAACTATTTCAAGTAAGAGTTATTTGCGAGAGTTGATGGCTTATGATAATAACACACTCAACAAAGCTATGCAATCGAAAGATATGAGAGTGATTTGACTCACACTTACTCACTACCTAAGTTAATGAACTGATCCACCGTTGTCAGGAGGGCGTCTTCAGTATCGCGTCCTTTGGAGGCACTTTCGCTTCAAAACACGCGTGACTCACGCGCCAGGGCAATGCCGAACTGAGAGACTATTCACTTTCTGGTAATCTAGTAAAATAAATGTATCGAATTACTAAAGTATCAAACAATTTAAATCTGTTTTTTATTTTCTGTAGCCATGGAAGCCATATATTAACCAATACCAGCAATTTCAGATTTGTATTTCGTTAATTTTCAACCAGTATTTCCATTTTCCCTATGCTTAGATGTCTTGCTAAAGCCACGAAATATTCAAGTAGATAAACAGTATTGGGCATTTACTTCAGCTTCTGAAGATAAAAATTGATCGAATCATAAATTCAAGCTTTTATTCGCCTCCGAATATCAAATACGAAATTAACACAAAACTAATCGATGCTTATTTGTACGTATCAAATAGAACGACATTAGCAAAAAGCGAAGAATAAATTGAAAGTGAATACACCAACAGAAGACGTAAGTCTGATTTAAGAGATACTGAACATTAACTCGAGAGGCAAACTCAAGCACAAATACTAAGCATCTGCAATATTAAAATATCGGAATTTTCACACAAAAAGCTAATTTATTCTACTAGTATATACTATCAAGTACTTGATTTATAAAATAGTTGGAGTAATTTCTATTTCCGTTAAGTTTAAAATGTTACGTATCTGTAATTGGTCACGAGAATCACCAACACGATATTAATGGAGGGAATTGACAGACAACCATTTTAATTAGATATGCAATATTTCTTAATGAAAATTGATTGTATTCGTCAGGCTTGAACAATAGCAGCCGTTACGAAAAAATTCAAATTAGGATGACCGTTACGTATACGGTTGCACATAAGTTCTCAAAGCACCTCGAAATACTGGCTTGAAATTTTCGTGTTATATTAAATAATTGCCACGATGAAGAAATATCATAAAGGGTTAATTTAAACCTATTTGCTTCGCCCACGACAATGATTCACCAACGGACGACAGAAAACTCGCTTCTGAAGTCTGCGAAATAATAAATCAAATGATATTCGCAATATAAAGGGTGTGACTTTATAACGAATTTGGATAAGAGAAACTAAATTGCACTATTGATCAAACTTATTACCAACCGAAATATCGATCGCATATGTGCGAGAATGTCTTAACACAATACAACGCAGCGACGACACTCGACACTTGAATAATTTGTAAAATTGTAAAGCAATTATTAATTTGAAAGATACAAAAAGTTTGAATTAAGGTAAATTAAGATGATATATGTTACTTACAATTACAGTAAATCCTGGATAGTGGCCACGGACGTCTTGACGCCTTGAAATATCGTTTTCCAACTTTTTTAACGAATAATGTCTTTAAGATATACAATTATTACAAAAGAGAACGCTGCACTTTAAAATTTCCCTCCGAATCACTGGCTTCTGATTGTAGGCGAATTCTCTCAATTCAAAACGTAACGGTTTTTTTTCAAAAAAAATTGACAGCAGGACCAAACTGGAAGAAGTCTCGGCAGGAAATGAAATATTAACCACTCGATTAATCTTTGAATACGAATCCTGACTCGTGATTCGTCAAATCGAATCACGTGACAATTGCCCCGCCCACCATTCTTATTAATTTCTTTCAAATATTTTTATTAAGATTTAATTTACATTCAATTATACGACGCTTCGTTCTTTTTAAATTTTAAATTTTCCCGAATACTAATTTTTCTTAAATATTATCTTTTCACACTTCAAGTTAATTTGGCAACAGCCCGTAGACATAGATATAATTTATCGTATTGTAAACAAAAGAATGGGATTAGCGCATCGACGACATTTATTGATTTTTACTGTTATTACAGATAATATTTTATCAGAACAATTAACTTAAATAAGTTCCTCTATTAGTGAATTACCTGTGATTTCAAATATTCGGGATAAAAAAAATTAACTTCCTTGCAAAGAAATTCACTATTACAAATTGTCTCTTGCTCATCCACTTATGCTACGATGTCTGCTGCTAAGAAATGTATTAAAGCGTTATGCAATTACTGAATGAATCTTTTTAATTTAAACCTATTGCATAATGTTTACTCTTCCTCTAAAAATTCTCTAACTCACCTGCAAATATTTTCCTGCACTGCGAATCTCTCATTAATGATTTATTTTAGAATAGAGGGAACTGTACCCTTTACGTTTCAGTTTTTGCTAAATACGGTGAACGACCGTGAAAAAAAAAGCTTAACAGGAAAGAGTGATACTGATAAATAGAATTTAACTCGGTGTTTCATGCTATAGCAATGCACTGCTCATGGACATGTGGACTTGTTTCTCTTAACCATTATAAATGTTCGAGAAAAAAAGGGCCCCCACTTTCAATTGTGTAGTAAACCTCATTCCCTCTCTAAAGCTTTTGATATCACTCGCTCGTCCTAAGATGTTTTACAATTTTACATTTCAGTGGAGTTGCACTGTTGAAAAGCATTTACTGTTAGTGTAGTCTATGAGAGGACTCTTTACGTCGCACGTCTTACTCACACACTGTAAAATATAAACATAAAAGACGAATGCTTTTGTTATGCAATTCGATGTACATACCTTTAAGAACTTCCTTTTCTACGTCTTCTTTCAACCTTTTCATCGCACAATAACAAATTAGAAATATCAACGCGTTAGTCCATATCAGTTAAAGGAACGTCGTAGCAATAATGTACGAGGATATATCCTTGTTGATCATTGAAGAAATTAGTAGATTCACAGATATTTCAAGAATGATAGTTTGCAATAACTCTATTGCAGCACACGGAATACTTAAGAAAGTATTTTAATGGTGTACAATGACATAATTTTCTATGTCAAACACATTCTCGAAGCTTTTGGATGAAATCACCATCTATAAGGCTCGGTGTTCACTACGCCATAATTACCACTTCGAATATCCCGCAGGAAACTTATTCAACCGATGTCTTGAACGTTCAGAAAAATTGGCGAATACTTTTGCAAGCAGATAAGAACCGCCATTATTGTATCCGGAACGTGGAATGTCAGTCACTTTACATTAGTCATTTCTTCTAAAACGTCATTTACGTAATTCATACTTTTCAAGATGAACGAAATGAACCGAAAGAGCGGTAAAAAGCCACGTAATCATCTCGTGTTTGCTTTGAAGACATGAGTGAAATGGCGATTTAGTGAATTTCAAGCGCCAAGAATTTGTTATATGAGTGGAGTGAGTTTGTTGAAAGTGCTTATGGTCGTTTTTTGGATTCACACTTTACAGTGAGTATGTAAGACGTGAGGCATAAGAGTACACTCATGGTATACACCAACAGTAAATGCTTTTCGACAGTTCAATTCAGCTCAAATGACAGAAGTGTATAACACCTCAGGATTCACATCATAAATTTCCACATGGTATTTCAATACTGTTATTCGAATAAATTAGGTGCATTGAATCACGAGGATTATTCTGGGAAAATATCACGCTCAGGGATGTTTAACTTCCCGAAATATCAACGCGTTACTCCACATAAGTTAAAGGAACGTCTTAGCAATAATGCATACTTGTTGACCATTGAAGTAAATCCAGAAGTTTCACATCTAATCACATATATATCACACGTACTTACGTTTAAACATTTGGAAGAAGTTTCTTTTCCTATAATTCCAGCATGAATTTTATTCGTTCGTCCTGCGGTGTGGTAGACATTCTTTACATTTGAGCTGAATTGAACTGTCGAGAAGCTTTTACTGCGGGTTTATTCCGTGAGTGGATTCCTACGTCGCATGTCTTACATACTCACTATGAAGGGTGAATCAAAAACACGATCATAGGCACTTTCACCAAACTATCCACACATATAACAAATCCTTAACGCTCCAAATTCACTCAACTATAGATCGCCATTTCATCAACGTCCTCAATGCTAGCAATAGGTGATTACCGCGCTTTCCGAAAATTTCGATCTTCTTGAAAAGTATGAATTACGTAAATGACGTTTTAGAAGGAATGACTAATGTAAAGTGACTGACAGCCCACGTTCCAATAATGGCGGTTCTTATCTACTTCCAAAAGTATTTGCCAAGTTTTCTTGTAGAGGGACTGTGAGCGTTGGAGACATCGGATGAATAAGTTTGCCAGTGGAATTTTCGATATTGGTAATTTTGGTGTAGTGAAAACCGAGCCTTATAGATGGTGATTTCCTCCAAAAGCTTTGAGAATGTGTTTGACAAAGAAGAGTGAGTCAGTGCATATAATAAAATACCTTCTTTACTATTACGTGTTCTACAATAGAGTAAACTATTACTCTTAATGTCGTGCAAAATCTGTGGCAGCAGCAATAATCAGTGCAACTACAAAATTCCTAATATTTGATAAGAAGGTTAAAGGAAGACGTAGAAAAGGAAGTTCATAAAGGTATGTACATTGAATTATAGATTAAAGGTATTCATAACCATACCAATTCATTTACGTGTTTCCGTGTGTATGTAAAGATGTATATCCAGGATTGATTACTTCTATACATTGATAATGTGGTCTGGCACAAAATAAATACAAATTACTGATACTATTGTTGGTAAATTTAAAATATTCAATAAGTAAAATGTATACTACGACTCTTGTTCTTTCTATACGTTTTCCGAATCCAGTGGAAATTGATGTGTGTCTTAGCAGCAGACCTCATAGAATAAGTGGATGAGCAAGAGGCAATTCGTAATACCAAATTCCGTAGGTAGGAAGTTAATTTTATTCTCCTGAACCTTTGAAATAACCGGTAATAGAGGAATTTGTTTAAGTTAATTGTTCTGATAAAATATTATCCGTAATTACTGTAAAAATCGATTATGTTAGTCGGTGTGGCTAATCTCATTCTTTTGTTTACAATACGATAAATTACTCTATTGTCTTTGGGTAATTGGCAAATTACATTGAAGTGTTAAAAAATTATATTTAAGAAAATCAGTGTTCCGAAAAAA
>KZ308853.1:159437-184048 GCA_000376725.2 Ladona fulva | reverse complement strand
AAAACTATTCGCCTACATCACAAATGTCATTTAAAGGCTGAATTTATTCTCATATCTTCGAGTTCTTACCAAGTATACGAACAATAACAATATTAAGGAATCATTATCAAATTTCAATTTGATTATTAAACTTGCCCATTAATATTGCAACAAAAATCTACAAAACCTCTTGAAATATTTCCTGAGCCACTTTTCTTCTCGCGACGTAACTTTTTTCATTGGTATAGTGTTCAATATTGCCTTATTAAAAACATTTTTTTTAAGTATTTCAAAATACAAATACGAGATACAAAATATTTACGCGTTTAAAGTACTTTCGCAGAATTTCTGGCTTCAAAGTTTCTATCGCACAGTAGTTTTCATATTAAAGGGCTGGAAAATTGCATCAGTAAGTCGTGGAAAAATCTTCCTCAGATAGTTGAACCTTCTTTTTCCTTGGCCATTGATTAATCAAAATTTTTCATTAGTCCAAGTTTAATTTAATTTAAGTAGAATTCTTTGCCGTTCAACTAAAGGCATGAACTTTATTATTATTTTTGCATGATATAAATTAATTCCTTTGCAGCCAATCTTTAGTTTTGTAATGCTTTAGTTCTGTTCCTCTGCTGTCCCACATACATAAAAAACAACATTACTATGTGAATCGCCCTTGAAGGCCAAGTACATCCAGTACTACATCTAAATCCACATATATACCCTTCAAGCCGCCTTCTGGCGAGTGGCAGGGGTTGTAAACATCCAGCGTTCGAATTACCACTTTAGATAATGGTTATCGCATATCGTTCGCGGAAAGAATTAGTCCCTAAAACGACTTCTAAAACCACCTAGCATTTATTCCTCTAATTTTACACTCATTGTCGGATAGGCCGAAGTAGTAGGTTTGTCACACGGTACCAATTAGGTCTTCCGCAAATATACTTCCTCTGAATTTATCAAGCAATCGTAACCTGGCTTCTAATACCCTTTCTTTCACGGATTCCCTCCCTTCTATGAGCAATTTCGTGACGCTTGCTTTTCTATCGTAACACTTTTTACAGATGGTAACGCCTTGCGCTGCACTTTCTCAAGTCCACGAGTGTACGTTTCATTCGCTGGATCCCATATACTCGCCGTACATTCCAAAAGCTATTCAACAATTATTAATTGAACTGTAAGTAGATACTCTGTACTTAATTTCTTGGAAAGAAAACAATTGGGTCAGCTATATAAGATTAGTAGAACGAATATAAACATAGGCTCACTTAAATACCCCGGAATCACACTTACAAATAACTTGAATTGGATCACACTTATCCGAACAATCTGCTGTAAAACAATTAAAAATCTCGGTTTTACAAGGTGCATTGTAGGTTAATGCTATGAAAAGTTTCGAGAGCGATGTTATTTCACCTTGGTTAGGCCCCATTTGGAATGTGCGGCGAGTATATGGGATCCAGCGAATGAAACGTACACTCACGAACTCGAGAAAGTGCAGCGACGTAAGCTTTTCGAAAAGTCAATCACTCGTCAGACGAGATAGCTGATGTTCCAGTTAGCAATGTGTGCGAGCTCTGAGAGAAAACTAAGAAGTGATTCAGGGAAGTGATTGTCAGAACGGATAGTTACTTCTGATCGTCTTTCCTGCGAAGTGATAGATAAACTAATAGCACTTAGGGTGTGATAGGATTATCGGTGTTTTTACACCCCCTGCCACGCGCCACTGGCGGTTTGCAGGGTTTAAATGTAAATGTACATTTCAAACTCTTTGTGAAACGGGTGCTTGATTGAGAATGTGCGCACCAAATTCTTCAGTTTTTGCTATCTTTGTCAACACGTCGTTTTGTTGCAATTCGAACTATTGGCCTAGGCTTTAAATTAAATACAAGCGTAGAGGATTTGCTAACCGACAAACCGTTTAGTTGGACCTTTATAGGGTTACCAACCGATAAATATAAGAATCCAAATAAACCAATAAATTCCCTTTTCATAAAAGTTAACGCAAATTAATGAAAACTACACGTGATGGACAATTTTATGCACACGGTTGAATTGAGCGCAAAAAAATACTAAAAGAAATCCTTCACTGCGTCACCACTGTCAGGCTGTGTAATTAGAAATACGGTCTTGCGCGTTTCGTATCTTTCCTATCCGTTCTTTGTAACTTCGTTTTTCAATCAACAGTTCCAAGAATATATTTCCAAATCAATTTCGAGTAGTCGAATCGACGAAAACGTGCGAGGTAGAAATCTCCGCACAGTCTGTACCTTTTAATTAACCTGAGTACTCCAACTGAACTCGTTATCTGTCATTCAATTTGCCGAATGATAATGCAACCGATAATGATAAAAATTCACCTTGAATCCGGTCCAAATTACATTTTGAAAGTGTTCTTGTGGAAAATCTCTGAGATCTGACAAGCTGCATACTTAGCTTTCCCTAGCCTACACGCTATGATCTGCGATTTAAATGCAGGTAGCAACCAGCATTTTCCATCTGATGAAACCACTTTGAAAAAAGTCTGGCTTCGACCCTCGTCGCGTATTACGCAAAGAGATTGAAGGAGGGGAACACAAATTCCACGCCTGGCGCCTCTCTTGCCTTTCCCGTAACTGAAATTGTTCCTCATAAGACAATGGACGTTACCAAATCGCCGTAAATGGTAATAGACTTGGATTGGCCTGCTGGGATTTCTTTTGATACTTAGAACACGAAGATGAAACAGCTAGTCAAAGTAATGGGATTTTGACACAATAATCTGAGGGAGGTTTGATTTGAATTCCGCCTGTGAGTAATCGAACTTAAAAGAAAAAACTTTATAAGAGCCTGATTTTGATGTTCAAAAATAACTCGTTGGGACATAAATGCACATTTCGATTATTTGGATGTAAGGCGCCGCAGACAGAATTTCTCATGATCTTATGGCCGTAAAACTGATCTTATAAAATAATTAACTGATTAGCTAATTGGTTACATGAGCAAGTTAGAAGTAGTCAGAAAAAGTACAAAAAGGTAACTACTGAATCACTTTTGGTTTATTAAGTAAGCTGCTGGAAAGCAGCAATGTCAAGATTCTTTACATGAATACAACTAGATAACACACTAGACAACTGTATATAGTGATATGACATTCAAAATGTATAACATATTTCTCCTCCACTAGAATATTTTCTAACGAATAAAATTTTCTTTAATTGCTCTAAAAGCAAAGTGGCCTAATATTTATTCGATTTTTTCTAACATATGGAAACATTTTTGTATTACTTCGTAATTGCCCATTAATGTTTGCAGTTAGTTTTTCAATCCCCAAATTCAACTAAAACTTCTTGTGATGAATCAAAGTTTAAAAAAAGAATAACGTGCCAAAAGGGAGTGGGTTTCGATTTTAGGATTTTGATGGTATCTTCTAAACTTTTAAGTCCTGAGGAGTTCATAATACGTACTGATTTCAGATGAAAAACGAAGATTCCTTGCCTCCGCCGAGATATTTAAAATGTCATCGACACAAAGTCTTCAACTATTATTACTGATAATCACTTTAATTGTAGAGATTTAAGTCAAGGAATCTAGGTTAAGATTTTGGAACTCTAGGAATATCTTGTTGTAAGTTCATAATTTTGCTACAGAGCATTCATCTGCTTCTTACTATAACATGCCTGCTTTCGGCAAGAGCTTCAATAGCGCATTAATCTAATAAACTAAAGTTTCGATGGGCAGCTGATTTAGGCTATCAGGTGCCCAAAGATCAAGACCTTTATGAGGAAACACCAGAGTAGAAAATGGTCATTCCTTTATTGGCTATCTAGAGATTTCTGTCCCATTACTGCAGTACGAGTTTGGAATTATATCGAAATATTAAATTATAAGTAGTGTTATTTGTCTAAATTACAAGTAATGAAGGAAAGAACTTACTTACTTACGCTTAAGACACCCTTACGGAAGTATTTTGTCTTGAATGTTACAGGCATAAACATAATTATATTTTCCATAGCTTTATTTCTCGAGATTTAAACATTAACCATAAATTTTCATGAGCAAAGGAAAGCTGAATATCTGGTGGGAAAGGTGAGCTGGTAATAGCTGAAAGAAACTAAACGAGTTACGTTGACTGATTAAGAAAGAGAAGCAAGCTGTAATGATTGATCTGCCAAAAAGTTTTGGAAAGATGGAAATCAATAGCTACATGTCTATGCGAGTACCCTTCAAGCCGCCTTTCGGCGTGTGGCAGAGGCTGCGTGCACCATAACTTTATTTCCTTAATCGATTATTTTCGCGTATCGTTCGCGGACAAAATGAGTTCTTGAATCGATTAGTTCTAGCATCTATTTATCTGATCTTTTAGCATCTATTTCTCTGATCTACATGTGAGGAAATTGAAATACTCTCCGTAGTCTACATGCAGACCTAATCGCCAACAAGGAATCTAATCTGATCTTTCTATCTATATATATCCAAGGGCCGTAGACTCTTCATCTAGATTAAAATATAGCTCCCCAAACTATAAATTTTAATCAATGTGTGGGCCTCCCTAAGCCATTTAGCATTCTTGAAATTCGAACGAGTGCCTCCGAAGGACTTTATATGGGCCATCGACATCTAAGTTCTTTCTCATTAAACTTTTCGATCAAACTACCATCAAAGAACTCCTGATGTTACTTCTGTTATAAAATATATTCAGACGATTTTTCTCCTTTTTTGTGCTGTGCTGTTTACGATCCAGATTTCGCTTCCTCGTGCAGCCACTCGTTAAAAAAATTTTTTTAAAACGATTTCCGAAAGAAATTATCGGCGTTTCGTATTAAATGATTTGTTCAGTCGAATAATTTTATCGACGCGCGGTATGATTACATAGTGTTGGTCAAAACTGCAGAGTCTTTTGAAGTGTAATGGAAGAATAGCAATTGAGGGCCTCATAAATACAGGCACATGTAATGCGCGCAACTCGGGATTGATTCGGTCATTTTAGTTCATATTTTCCGTTTGCTTGATGGAAACACATGAAGAGAGCCAAAGCGAACGGCGAAGTGGGTCACACGACTGACCGAACCGAAGCAATTGCACTTCAATCGGAAACGAAGCCGGCTAGAAAAAAAAGGAAAAAGAATCCAGCGAAAGTTTTCCTTCCTGCCATAATTCGTCCTACCACTTTTCAGTAATAAACCAGTCAGTTAAGAAAGTACCGTATCTAAATATATGGTATGCGACGTCGGCAAAAATCTCCAGTAACTCATATAGCCTCATCGCCATTAACTTGACATTGATAAGAGTAAAATTTGAAAACAAAAAGTTCTAGAATTAAAGAAAATAATTCATGTAACAATGAAAATTTGAAACGGGCTGCCATCTTAAAATGGTTATAATCACATATATCCGCAAGATATTCCGTGGAAAACGTTCTAGATTCATAGGATCACGTGGATCTAAAGAGAGCAATTTCACTAATAATAACTGAGATGGCAGACTAAAGGGACTAGGATTTGTTAAGCTGAACTGACTTCTGAACGATCAAAGCTATGACACTACTTTTTCTGTTAATTGCTATTTCAGATGAGAACATCTTGAAAGCCAACCAGTACGGGCCTTAGAAAATAGTGATTCATAGAATCGAAAGTGAAAGGAAAGGAAGAAGGTATTGTGTGAGATATAACGACGTAGTACAAAGAGAATTTATTCTCATGAGAAAGTATGTACGTGAATTGGCCGGAGATAGGAAATCAGTAGAATGAAACCTTCCTGGAAACATCCATCAATGCTGATGAAGTAAGAATTTGATGTTTTAAAGATTACATTGTAAGATTTTTAAAGTCACCGCTTGAAATTACTCGATTCCAGCAAGTCCGAGACATGGAAAAGATAATATTATGTGGCATACAGTTTGAGTTCAGTTGTAGTCAAGCTGAAGGGGTGATTTTAAAGTTTGCAGAACCAGTCCGGAAATGTGGCGTATGCTTGGTGATTTGAGCGTTCGCAAAGGCAAGGAAAATCATCCTATGCATACGCTGCAGTTCCGAACTGGTTATAAACTGTCTCCACGATTACAACTTTAGATTTCTTCCTCTGTTTCACGATATTATAGAGACTGCCATCATCTTCTACCCCATTTCGAATGCTTAAAGGATAATAGAGTTTTGTGTGGGTAGCACGTAATTTTTACTCGAGAATATCAGCAAGAAAACCAAATGGAATCACAAAAGTGATAGAATTATTCATCGAATCTTCTCGTCGGTTAGTATCGCCGATTAATTTCAGAGATCACAACTACGTTACATCATATCATCATAACTCATCACACGCAATTTTTTTAATAAATAATTCATCATTAGAAATAAAAAAGGAATGACGTTCGAAAATCGCGGCCGTCTTAAATGTCAGCAGAAATCTTGAGAATAAAGTAGGTAATAGAAAGCGATGTTTCTTGAGCAGAACTTTGAACTCAAGAATTATAATTTAATGAGTCTTTCGGTATTGTCAAAAAGCGTGAAATGTCACATATTTTTGGCGAAACAGTAACGTGGAAGATCTTCCATTAAACACCAAACGAGTAGATTCTGGGCTAAAGACCAACAAACCTCCAATTAAAATGCCGAGTTCAGTGATCAACTGCAACCGCAGATGTGGTACGCGATTATTAAAAGAGAGATCGAGAGTNATACATATGTGAAATACAGGTATTAAAAATAGAAAAGAAATATTAAAATACAAATAGTTTAGAGTATAATGATATAACATACAAGTGTTGATGGATGAAAAATAAAAATTACAAGTACCATCGATTTTAACACTGAATAGAAAAACCATCACAGATTGCCCATTTAGCATGTTTCTTCTTACGTTCTTGCTATAATTAATGTATGCAAGACGCTAAAGGAGTTTCTCGATTTTGAACCCCTTTAAACAGATCTGTCTACCTTTATAATATCAATTCTTCAATCCCAATATTCTCTAACGCAAATTCCACAGTAAGTATAAGACAAAAGATCCTTTTCCGTCCACTTTTATCTCCGATTCTAGAAAGGCATCCGTTGGGATCGCACCTTCCTCCGCGCTGTACCAACGTCTCCTCCCTTCGCAACCCACCGGCGTTCACCTATCACGAGTTCTCGCCTGTTGTTCCTTTAGCAAGAGGACGGCTAAATCATTCTCTTTATTCTCAGAGCCCCCACATATCCCTTCACTATTTTCTCCCTCTCGTAGAAAGGCCTCGACGTAACTGCGAGACAGGTCGTCCTCGAAATTTCACTTTCTTCGACGACCGATCTCATAACGACGACCGGGGGGTCCGTTTCGAAACTCACGACCGGCACACCCTCGCATATTCGTTTGCCTAAATCATCGTTCCTTTTATTTCTCTCGCCCATTTAACGCTTATTTTAAGAACAATTCTCTTCTCAGAGGGATAATTTCGTTGTTTCTGGGACTAGGAAATGCAAAAATAAAAACGCAGACTTTGAGGAGCGAAATATTGTCCTGGAATTGCGCTATTTTGAAGGCTATGCATTGTGTCAGAGAGATGTGCGGCCAAAATGCGGACACGTGGCCGCATGCGGACACCAATTCGTTTTTATGTTGCGGCTCTCTACTCTCCGAGGCGATTATAAAATATAATTTAGCAGACTGTATTTTCATCACCATAGTAGCATCAACAAGCCTGATAGTAAAATAGGGCACATAGATCAGATATATTTATACACACTATAGCCCTATCATAGAGGAAATAGATTTGGCGTGAAAAAATGTAGCAAAAAAAATACTGTGGATTATTGATACTTTTCAATAACCTTCCTTTAAGTAACACTACTACGTATATCGATTGAAATCAAAATGTTATTACCGTGTCGAAAATTCAAATGATAAAGTGAAATATAACCTGGAGTCGGTGAAAATTGCTTAATTTATGGTTTCTATTAGCCCATTTCTTACATTTATATTAAAGGATATGCCTATGAATGCTAACAACATAATAGTAAGAAATAAACAATAATAAATCTGGAAATACATCTCTGATATCCTTTAATGAATAAATCAAGTGCTCTTAAGTAACAACAAATCTCTCTGAACGGGAGTTCATTCATTGTCTTTGTGGAGATCATATCGCGTACATTGCATAGAAAGTGGCAATAAGTATACTTCAAGAAATAACTCTATTTGTCTCAAAAACATTCAAGTTGCATTCATACCTAGTTTCAACACAATCTTCAGTTACATTGTAAAAGGTAACAGCGACCTTCGTTACAGTTACACGAATGTTATGTAAAGTGATCATTTTTTCCATTTTCTATCAATTGTAATTCTACAAATATAAGCATATGCCTCAATCCCATTTACTTCAAATCGTAAATTTGATCTTAACATCGAAAATAAATGTAAAAGTGCACTGTGTCTTATTGCGCAGGTATATGATCCATCTTTTTGTGTCTAACTACCCGAAAGGGAAAAATAATAATGATAATAAATATAAAAGTGTAAATATATCACATTTTACATGTATGGAAATTGTTGGCGATATATTCTACTCAAGCATTTATAGGGCAGCATAAAATTATACTCCCAAACTATCAAAAATATTAAATCAATTGCAACAAGTTGAAATGTAAGCACATTTACAAACAAAATATGAAGTCATGATCCCTGAAGATGGCTTCGGAGTGTGAAGCCGAAACGCTGGAGACGATCCACCAGACAACCCGGCTTGTATCCCGAGAAATCTTTCTTCATTGTATTCCCCGGGAAAGAACCAGATCTTTCTAAAATATGAAGTCATTTAAAAGAGTTACAAACACTAATAAAAATTAGCTGGATTTGGTTTTGTTGGTGAAGTGAACCATTCGGTAACAAAACTTTCTCGGTATTCTCAGGTATTCCAATTCTAAAAAGAATAGCAAGCCTATCTGAAAAGGTTTACCTGCATATCTTTATTATTTGACATAAGAGCTTCTTAGTAAAAAGTACGAAATTGTTATCCATATTCCTAACAGAGCGCAGTGGGCTGGAATGAAAAAAGTTAGCATAAATGCCAAAAATGGATTTTTATAATGAGGGACTTGTAACTTCGCATAGTTATTTAGAAACGATTTTATTTTGTGGTTCCCCGTATAGTAATTCCTCATTTGTACGCCTTAAAAATACACAGAGAGTCAAACTTGGCAAATTTTCACAGAAAAGAATATTCTTCGATTTTCGGAAAATTTTCAAGTTTGCTCCAATGTATACGGTGTTGTAGGAAATTGATGGTAAAACGACGAAGCAATTTTCTAGCATAATTCCTGATATTTTGATTCGTTATAGTTTTTCGCTCAAAAATGGACCTTTGATCATTTTACGTAAAAAAAAATGGCAGACACTTTCTTCGGCCAATTTTTGAGAAGAAAGCAACTAGGAACATAGCATCGAACTATGAAGTCTCTTATACCGTGCCAATATAGACGATTCTGAAAGTAGAATCAGAAGAAATTGTTTCGATTCACCCGCTACACTGGAATTGCGGTGAATTTTTCGAGGAATGAGCGCCGCGGTCAGCCCGCGCTGCCTATTCCGCAGTCTTATGTCAAATTTGTAGTCATTAACCTGTTATTCTCAGGCTGTAAATGTTATAATTACACAGTAATTTAAGAGCGTAATAGGAAATGATCTTACTAATCTCCAAATGTCCTCATCATGTTTAACAAAGATACCGAATATATCCCATCTTTGCATTTTACGTCTTGGGCATCAAAATTCTTTTCACAGCTCCCAAAATATACTAATATCATCCAAAGAAAAAGTATCTCTTCATGTAACCTTTTTCTTGCGAGTTAACTGTCAATTCGAGAAATGTATGTCATATTGAAAGCAAATACTTTCTTTTACCAATAATTCAACAATGGCATAATACTTTCAACACTGAAGCAAAAGATTCGACATATAATGGTTGGAGAATTGGCATTTGTAAAATTATAAACTATAGTACGAGAAAAAGAAATTTGGCCATAGCGAACAAAATTTATAAATTGATCACTCTGACCTATTTATCATGACTATTCCACTGACTATCAGTATCAAGAGATAATCTGGCGAAGGAGCATAAGTTGCAAGTTTTCTACTGAAAGTTACTGGAGAGAACTAGCAAATTGATAATTGTGTGTAGAGGGAATTATTGAGCATAGCTTCCTTTGCAGAATCTTACGGAGAACGTAGGACAACGATAATATTGAGAGTCTGAGTGATTCCGAAAGAAACGGAAAAGTTTACATGAACGGGAAAAAAAGTTCGAATTTCAAGAAGACGAGTCCTAACGTTTTGGAAATGCGGATACAAAGCAAAACACTTAATGTAATTGGGAAATCAAATGTAGGGATCGTGCTCAAAATAGGCTTAAATTGAGAAAAATTAGAGAAAAGGCTGAAAAAGAATTGAAGAGAACGAAAGATAGCATTCGAGAGATGAAATTCAAAGAAGTTGAGGTAATCGTTAGAGAAAAAGGCGGAATGAAGGAACTACAAGATAATTTAAGACTGAAAGTTAACTATTTTAATCGTAATAAGGGAATCATTCTCGCTGATTATCCGAAGCATGAACTTCGGATTAAATCAAATGTGTCTTTAAATGTGTTGATTAAATCAAATGTTTCTGGGAACACATTTTTATCGATAAGAAGGGTGATGAGACCTAAGCATTAAAATAATTCGTTATTAGTATTATTTCTTTAAATCTTAGAAACCTCATCTGACCCATAAGAATCGTAATCTCACCTCAAAGAAAGATCCTCGGAATCCTGCCCACGCATAGGAATTACGAAGTTTCTCAAGTTGAACGATTGGCAGCTAAATTGGATCCCGTGTGGATGAGATCTTTCCAAACTCAGTTATCCATAGTGTTGAAAACAACAGACTTAAAAAAATATATAATCTGGTTAAAATCGTCTTCCTGCGTGGGTGGAAAAGTAATGATTTTAAATTTTCACGGGTATATTTTTTATAGCTGTAACATTAAAATATTTGTTTATTTGATAAGGATACTTATATTAAGCTTTCGCGAGAATGTCACTCGGTATCATACAGATAGATAAGTAAATAAAAGAATTAAAGAGAAATATATTTCTACTTCTCCTTCCTGTGAGTTCAAGATTCAATGATGAATTCCTAAGAGTTACTTTCAAGCATAGCAGCATTGTTTATATAAAAGAAATCGACACGTCCCCACCCCCGGATACTCCTTTGAGGGCTTCATTCAGCATGATCCTAGTGTAAATAATGTCGTTTCTCGAAAAAATCATAAAAATAACGACCTCAAGCTCAATACTAAAGAATACTTAAGCTGCGATGTAACTAGGATTTCCATCTTCGACTTAGATGATAACTTGGTTCTGTGAAAATAGGTTTTTGAATGATTAATGGTAAAAAGAGAACAAAATACCAATTTCCCTTAGATACTATTTTTTCAAGTTGAAAAATAATACTAACCTCAAGTTCATACTTTCATGATTCATTTCCGAGAAGTTCTTCCGTTTATAAACGCTTTTTCTCCAAAAACATTCAACTTCCGAGAAGCAGCAAAACCTCCCGGATCTTTCTCCTTTATCAATTATATCTACAGAGTCCCGCACTTTCTCGCAAGGCTGTCGCCCTCTTTTTTAGCTAAACTTTTGTTCCCGCTATCGGAGAAAGTCCTCAATGTCTCCGAAGACCGCAAGTAACTTTCAAACATGACATCTAGCGGTAAACGCGACAATTTCCTTCGGTTCGTGCATTCAGACGACACCACGGATAATGGGTAATTGGGTCGCTGGAGTGAAAATGAACGAAAATGCGGGCCTTCGATAAGAGAAACTTTAAATATGGGAATCGTGGGTAAAAACGCGCACTTGACTCTCTGCATTTGAAGATAGATATCATTCAAACCGGAAAGATAAAATACTCTATATCGGGAAACAATGGTCAAGGTAACAAAAGATTGCCATTTTTAAATGCTCCAGTCTATAACAGCATCTGTGGATTTTTTAAAATGTATTCAAAATCATTAACTCAAAGTGCAAATGTTCTTTTCACCTTTAAATCACCTTCGCTTCGGTACCAATTCTGGCAAAGTAAGTCACTTATGACTTTTCTCAGCCAAGAAGCGATCATTTTCGATAATTTTGAATTCATTTTATGATCTAACCTAATAATTAATCAAAGATATTTGAAAACGAAGAAAATGTCTGGAAACTAATGGCTTCCACCTCTTTCAGGCAAACTTCCTTCCGGGACATTTGTTCAACATCATCCTATGGCTGGTCATTGCCCCTCAACTATTTCAAAGCAGAACTTTGTCTTTGGTGGTCAGCGAACTGAGCCCAAGTGAATTAGCTTCGCAGAATGCGAGGATAGCAGAGTACTTCGCCAGGCGATTGAATCGTGCAAGATTACCAAACATTCAGCGGGACTTGCACAGGACAACTACCCCACCGCCGAAAAGGCACCAAATACGCGATACGATCTACAACCCAAGTTCCATAGACGCGATCCAAAACACACAACAGTACCCAATCTTCGGTTATTCGGGGGTGCATCTCATTCCTTCCTACGCATACAACCCGCCAGAGGTAGCACTCGTTAAGGTAAGCAAGCACACTTCCATACCTGCCGAATTAGGTGGCTTTGTGCGCTAGCTTTTAAGGTCCCGGGATCGAGTCCTGACTAACCGGATTTTTCCTGGTTGGTGCTTGATTTGATCGGAAAAACTGATCGGTTGGATCGTCTCTGAGCATGTGCTACATTTCCTAACGAATTGGACGATCGATGCTTCATGATTAGGTTGGATGATTTTATTCAATTTGTCCATGGCTTGAAATGTGTATAAGGGAAAAAGTTTCTCCTTGCTCCAAAATTGCTAAAATTTCAACACCCTGTACCCCAATTAATCTAAATGAGTCATTTTGAAGTTAGCAAAGGAGGGTATAGATTAGGTATTTCAGAAACTCTTCCTGTTAATTATCTGTAGACCTATAAGAGATAATTAAATTCCTATAACATAAGACATGTTAAATCAAACATTACACCTGTTGCGTGTGACCCTAGGACGTACTTCGGAACACACACTCCGTAAATAAAAGTAATCTACGTTGCTACCAATACTAACTTGTTTTTAAGTGGCTAACAGAATAATTTTCATTACAGAATGTCCCGCCGTATCAGCAAAGGATACCATCGCCGGAGGGGTGGACCAATTATATTCCAAGGAATCCTTGTGAATACGCGGTGTATCCCAACTGGCAAGTGAAAACACGATTGAATTGATCCCCAAAACTGAACTGTTGTCTTCTCACGTTTTCTTTTCATCAAATCGCATTAAAAATTATAATTCATTCGTAACCGCGACATTTACCTCGATAAAATTTAGAGGACTTTTGTTACCACCTATATCGACACCAGAACCAACTAGTAAGTACACGAAACTCGTGGAATTTCATAATGCTACAGTCCAGAGATACAATGCACAGTGAGAGTTGCTATTGTATTACAACTATACTTATAATTCATGTAAACACTTTGATATATATAGTATTTTATGTATTTCACTATTTTGACCAGTCTAATTATTTTATTTAACGCAAATAAAGTCAATATTTAAGATATTATTAAATCGCTCTTCATTTCAAGCATATTTATGAAATGCTGCAGAGAGTATTACTCCTGAACACAGAGTATTATCCAAGACAATTCAGAATATGATACGTGGTAAAATAACCATAAAAATTGCGTATTATCCAAGAGGATTCAGAATATGATAAATGGTAAAATAACCATAAAAATTGCGAATATAGCCCAAATTTCTTCACAGATCGACAAAAGTTTCCCACGAACTATCATTGGTCCGCGGACCACCGGTTTGCGACGATATGGAGGATCTATGCAATCGAGTTCATGAATTACTTTTCAATAATTTTAATGAATTTCTGAGAGAGTAAAAGTATAAAATACAAGCACAATCCACAATGCAGAAAAACGGATTCGAAGAAAGAGGATTCGACACAACCGAGTCATCTTTAGACAATAAACCTCATTTCAGCGTCAAAGTTATTCAAAGTCGCTTGTAACCTTAGTAATACATATATTAGTCTTTCAAGAACTATCTTTCGGTCAGGCCGTAGAATATGAACTACATTATTTAAAATGTGCTTTATAACATTGTATGCAACAAAACGAAAATAAAGATTTGGTAGTTGCTTCAAGTATCTTTCATATTAACTTTTAAAACATACAAGTATTTCTTCATAGGAAACCTTTAACTTCTATTTAATCGTTCCACTTTTTACCGATCAAAATTTGAGTTAGAACTTCCATTTCCATTGCATTTCAAGCGGAATAATCAAATTCATGGATATATGAATTAAATTTTTATGCACAAATTGACCTTAAAGAGATGAAGCTTTACGGAGATGAAGAATGGAGTATTTTCCAATCCAAACAGAATTCTCGCATAGACCTTCCATTAACTCGTTCCTCTAAATAACAAAGTATGAATCAGAAACGTACAATAATTGGTGTAGGAGCTATGATTTTTTTTGCTGGTGGATCCCTTCGCAATATTTACCCAAGTTCCTTCAACCATCCACTCCAGGTAAGGCATTTAATGGTTTCCTAAAAGGTTATTGACAATTTACACCAAAAATATTCTTAAGATACCGTTGAAATGACTGTTCCATTGATAAATCAAAATTCAGGAAAAGAATACAGTTCGAAGAAATTTCGGATCATAATGTAGGTTAACTGCGCTATTTTTTGGAAAGCACTTTTCTCAAAAGCCATATTAATTCTCTCGAAAAACTCCATATTCTTTACGCGTCATTCTGTTAAAGCAACAGCCTTTTGCTGTGGCCACGTAATTTCACATAGTATTCTTTAAATTTCGAAAATCTTTTCTCCAAATGGTTATTTCAACTAATATACAAGTTTGTACGATCTTAAACAACAGCGGCGTAATTAATTTTTATTTAATTATGAGGATAAAACCATAACGAAAACAACCTCAACAATCATTAAAATTATAAGTACTATGACGATGATGGTTAATGGAAAAATGGCCGACGAAATCTTTGTTTGTGCAATAGTACGAAATTATTCTACAAATTGAAGAAAGGGTGTATGGTCAGTTTGGTAAGTGTGGCTGATTGTTTTGCAAAACTGAACGATGACTGCAATTGAAGTTGCCGTGCAGTGGCTAAAACTGAAATTTGCCAGACTCGTACGCCCGAGTTTAACGAAGATATCTGAAGTAAAACGATGGGAATTTTGAATTTATCTCTCATTTCGTTACCGTCTTTCTTGTTGAATTTATCGTGAAAGCAAATTATTATTGATGAGGGAAGATAATGAAAATAGTAATATCGAGGCCAAATTATCCCAAAAATCTTCATTCACCTGCAGTCATCGTGATATCTCCTTTTTCATACTATATACACATATTAGGTACACATTTATGGCATATTTTTCAAGCGTCTAATGGTACAGCATAAAGGAAAATGTATCTTTCGTTTAATTTTTTCTTCGACAAATTCACATCTGTGATAAAACGAAAACTTCTGAGGAATATGATCCTGAAGAATTGCCTTTAATTTGGTCACATCTAACTGAAAGCTATGGAAAGTTTTAAAAGGGTCTTTGTCCCGCACTTCTGTGGGCTTTTTACGTTTACAGCGGTGAGGAGGAAAGGGACCTTACTCCACATCTTGCCTAGGCGCCTCATCCCCTTTTTGAAGCTTATAGTAGTGAAGTAGAGAATCTAACCAGCTTCCATGCCGATGATATCACGGTTTGCTAGAGAGGATGTTTCGCTGAAAAGCATATAACATTCCCCGTAAACAGTTACCCTTTACCTCTCTCTGGTCCTGGCTCTCATTAAACGATTCCCTAACCTGCATTCATTATAATAAAAAAACAATTTTATTTTACATAATTACATTCACAGGCTGATATGGCTGACCAAATATAAGCATGGAATGGCCCGGAAAAGTTTCTAAATCACTACTTAAAGCAAGATTATATAGTACAATGCAATAATTTAACAACTATTCACCGTAACCCCAAAACAAGCTCACCGTACCATGCACCTGAGAGTTGACATCTAAAATTGGCGATTTTTGTGGTATCCAACACCTGTAATAATATGTAACATCTTTGATTTATATCTCATATTAGTTATAGTACAAACAGGTCCTCTGTAGCACATGAAGAGATTTTAAGATAGCATATTTTCGAATGAAACGAATCGATGAAATAAGCGTGTTATCAAGATGACATCTCTTTCACTCAAGAACATTTCTCTCCGGAGTTTATCGATTCGCCATATTATATTTACATCAGTTAAATTAGACTCCCATCTTATAGTAACAAAATACGGGAATATCAAATCCGGGAATAATTCTTGGTAAGTTAGAGCAGGTTTTCCATTCAGTATGTGACTCGATCCCCACCACTAACCCACGATCCGATAACTTTTTTCACTTTTATTAAGAAATTTCAAACAAAGGTTCAACACCCTTTCAGACTATATGGTAAGTAACAAACTGAAGAATAAACTTGATTGTGTATTGAACGGGCTTCCCAATAAACCAGTGGATATAATAGAAAAACTAGGGTCTAAAGAAAGACACATGGCGAACAAATTACACAGATGGGCTTAAAAAGGCATTAAAACTTTAGTATTGGACCATAAGGTGGAACAAACATACAAATTCAATTTACCCTACGGAAAATCCTTCAACATCTTCAGTTTTCGTGAATTTTCCTTCGACAATCAGCATGAGATGGCTATACTCCACACTTCTCCTCACCGAATTTGAAACTATCAGATCCATCTGTTATGGGCCTCTTGAACTAGATCGATAACTCTGCGAAACCTGCGAAATGAATTGCGTACCACAATCGGATTTTCTGTACTCATGCCTGGTTTTCCTTAAATATGTTAAATATGAACCCTCTTAGTTGTATTCGCCGTTTGAAGGTACCCATTGCGTCCGTAATGCAGTACGTAAATGGGAATCCTTTAACTAATCCAGCTCCAATCAGTTTTACAGTATACGAAAATTGTAAGTTCTGAATTTCTTTTACCTTTGCATCGGAATATATTTACATATCTTGATTTACTATCTGTTTTATTTGCAGGTAATATAAACCATCATACCCGAGGTTACGCTTTTAAATCGGATCTCAAAATTAAATGGATTAGACCTACTAAAATACCATGCTACTTACCCGAGAAAAGTGGCGATACCGAAACATTTCCAAAGTTAGATTTATCCAGTATACCATCTACGTTTCAAGCTTCGAAGGAGTTACAGTCGTAAGTAATCGCAGCTTATGAAGAAAATCCATTCTTATTTCACCTAAAATATTAATATGATTCATTTTCAGGGCAGATGAACTTGTGAGACGATTGTTTACAATTAATTTTCTACCAAAAAGCTGGGTGCGCAAAGAATACGAGAAAATGCTAATTGACAGAGTTAAAAGACATGCTTTTGACACTAATTCACCTGAAGTCCTAAGTTAGTCATATTTCTTTCTGTTATGTAATTGGTGCCTGCTGAGATAACTAGGGTAACATTCTTTACCTCAGTTTCCAGAATGACTGCCAGGATAAGATATCTACAGCGGCACATATCTGAAATTCCTAAAGATGTCCGAGCCAGAGTCGTTTGTAAGGAAATGATTGACCGAAGGAAGAAACATTTAAAGAACTTGAGAAAGGTGGATTACAAATTGTTTGAATGGCTTCTAGAAAAGTTGAATATCATCTACAGGCCACCACCCAAGTAAGACATGTCAGCTTTACTTTGAACCTTGTGGATCATTATAAGAATGGTTATAAAAGTCAACACATTTTTGTCAATTGTAAAACTAGTTTCGAAATATTTTAATGGTATCCCAACCCCTCCGTTAATTTTATTGTATGGAAAAATTGTTTTAATTTATCGATGAGTGTATCATATGATTGTTAGCCTGTTGTCATTATTATTTTGTTTCAGGCGCTTCCATTGGATAACTAGGAAGGAATCTCTCAGAAAACTAACTCGGCGATACTGTCTTGGTATCAGACAGGAGAGAATACTGGCCTACAAAAAGCATTTAGAATCCCAACAGGAAAAATTCCTGATTGATAAAATAGAATCACTCAATTGGATACGAAAAGAAGAACTAGCCTGTGGATTCGAAGTGACTGTTAAAGAAGAAGATATTGAAGAAGTTCAAAGGAAATTAGAACAATTAAGGTTGAAAAAGAAAAGCCCTCAGAAAGAAGAAGTTGTTAAAATCCCTTATAATCCAGAAGCTCTCGGTTTAGATCTATAGGCTCAGGAATAGCATTGTTTGGTATTACTTTTCTTGTTATTTTGACTTCCATCAAAGTATTCTGATATATTTAAAGTCATGCAAAATAAGTATGCATTTTGTTGAATTATTTTTTAGAAAATAAAGTAAATCCGTAAAAAAATCTTTCTTCTTGAATCAATGAATTTTTCCCAGAAATCTGATATTGTTTTTAAATTGTTTCTTGAAATAGTTTGTAAGACTCAATATATTATTAAAAACGTCAGGTCTCCATAATGATATCATTGAAGGACTTAAAGCTACAAACAATGTCTTTGAAGAGGTTATCATTCATTATTGATTGCCAGCTATAAGGAAGTGAGTTTTTGTTGAAATTGGAATGATTGTGCTGATAAGCTAGAAAAGAAAACTAAAAATGTTATACCCATTGTTTAAAATTCATTGGATATTGAGGTACATTGGCTTTTTGACTCAAGCTGTCTAAATTAGAGGCATATTTCAGGAAACCTCTTTTAGCGATTTGATGTGCATTTCTACAAGAGCACATTACCCCACACATTTAATCAACAGCGCACTATGCCAAACTATCCTTTAACTTTCTTCATTTCAATAAAGCATCACAAATTCAATCTAAGGAATATAACTTCATATCACTAGAATCATGAATAGTAATGAATTACATTTAGCAAGTTGTCCTCGTTGCCCAATTCAAGCCCTACTGAAGCACAGAAGAAACTATGAATAAATGTTAGATGTCTCCCAATTTCCTGTTTTTTCAATTAGAAGTGATGGGAGTATAATTGCTTAGGTGTAGACATTTATAATTTTAACTACATTTAATGTTCTTTATCAAACATTTTATTGTAAGAAAATTTCATTTAGTTGCATTTAACATTAAGTTCATTCATTGGTTATTTTAGCAGTCCAGTATTGTTCCAAAACTTTATAATATCTTCCCTGAATCATCATCAATGATGATGTAATATAAATGAATTATATTGATAGTTTTCAAAGGATTTGCTATAATGTTTATATTTATAAGCCTAACGTTATTAGAATGTTGAATTTCTCATACTCAAGACATCTTAAATTACCACTTCTGATAATTTAATAGAAAGGCATGCTAAGATGCATCTTCCAGGTACAAAGAATGATTTGTCCACGGATGTATATCTACATATTTTCTTACATAAATCACCTTTTATTTACATTTCCTCTATTGATTTTTATCTATCAATATCATGGCATATCTTAATTCATTCATAATATTTATACTACAGTTGGTATTAGGAGAATCACTGTGGTTCTTACTAACTTGCTTAATTAACTCTTAATGTACTTATTATTCACATAATCATTTATGTTTTATTATATATGGACCCTAATGACAGCTAGTGTTGTTTCAATGCAGTATTATATGAAAGTCATTAAATATTGAGCCCGTTGATGGTTTTTCTCTTTATATACATTCAAATATCTGCACTTCTTTACCAAAAATTGTACCAATTTTTAGAATCCTTACTTTGATATCTTATAAATCGGACTCAAGTTCATCTTACACCATTATAATTTATGCATAAACTTTGATTTCTGTACAAAATTCTTATTCTTCCAACAAGTTTTAGCTTAAATAGTGTCAATTATCATTGGCTCATTTTTCATTGCTTGATAAATCAAGCAGAAACAGTTAATGAATGAAATGGAGAACATAGTTTTCATAAGCATTTAATTTTCTCTGGGGAATGGTTAAAGTAAGAGGTTTAAGAACCTAATAACTTTCCATACATTAATTATAGGTCTATTTATTAGATTGATCCTTCCATGCACACTTAGTGATGAATACATGTACAGTACTGAATACTGACAACTTGGTGTCTGCTGACACTGAATGCTTTCCCTGACTTTAAATTCAAATGTACAACACATTGCTTCCTCTGCTGCAAAAATGAAACCCAACTCAATTTTAACACGGAGGGGAGATGATTTTTTTCATTTAGGCTATGAATGTCCTTAGTCAAAGAAAGTAAACTTTCAAAGGGTTCAAATTGATGTATTTTTTCATACAGCATCCAAAAATTCTTATGGACGTGCAATCGAATGGATTCTTTTCCACTGAAATGTAAATTCTTTGGATTCCTATGAATTATTTTCACAGTCATTTTATTCAAAAAGTAATTTTTACATATGAATCATGAATTATGGAATCACTCATTTCTACACTGAAACTACGATAAAATGCCACAGAAAAAGGAATAACCTTGATAATCAACCAAGATATTGAACTTAACGAGCAGTTTTGTACACCCAAACTTTCTGCTTCATTGGACTATAAATAGCACAGATTCATCGAGATTTAATGATTTGTCAATATTTTCATGGCTGTCATGGACATTATGAATTTCATAAATAATCGAACATATTCAAATATAATCCATGATACTGAATCCATACTGAATATTTCAGTCCTTTTCTAGCTGTTTCATGAAAACAAATACCCTATAATTTAATAAAACCAATTCCATTACTCCACACAGTTTTTAAAAATGCCCAAGATTTTACTATTATATATGAAAGGATTTTAACAAGGTAATGCCTCTCAAATTATAATTAATACCAAACGGGCTGAAAATATAGGGGTTGTTAAGGAAGAGTTTGAACAAAATATCATAAGTCAACCCTACAGCCTTAAGGAAGGATCTGATAGGCTGTTTTCAACTCAAGTGTTACACATGGAACCAATGCCACTACTTCTGACATTTTAAAACAGTTTTGTATTCGAAATCACATTTTTGGGGTTGCAAGGGTCTGAGCTTTGGGTAAAGGGTAAGTTATTTCATATCTTGATATTAAAATTGTCATCAGTAAAACATTTACCCCTTGTCTTCAATTATTTGGAGGTATGCTGCATTACATTAACAACCACTTCTAAATTAAAACCCTCTAATAAGAGAAGAGAAATGCTCAATTTTTACCTTTACCCTCTGTATTACAGATGAAAATAAAAATTTCAAGTCTTTGCTCGAATTTTAGTAGCTTGGAGTTATGACCCGCCCTCAAGCCCTAATTCTATATAAAAAATCACAGCCATGGAGGCATTGCAGAGTTATTACACACATTTTAGAACACAGTATGTACTAACTTCTTTCAGCATAAGAAACATTATAACATTCAACTTTTCCCTCGAGATATTTAATAATTCATAACATCTCATCCTTGAGCAATGATTCTTTTGGTTTCTTTTTTTGGAAAGAAATTAAAAAGTTTGCCTTGATAAAATGAATCTCAAAGATCTTAAAACTTAAACATTTTATTTTTCTATGAACTAGTCTTGTAACACATGATTGGATCTAGGAGAAAATTTAAGGAAGACATTGGAATGTTTAAAATCAAACATACAGCATTTTCCAAACTATGCCATTTCATTAAAACCACCAAATATAACATTTTTTAAAATAATGTAAAGAATAAAAAACCTTGTGCCAGCAAGATAAAATATAAAACAACCCCATCAACGGGATTGATAAAACCAACTACATAACATTACAAAAAGCGTTAATAAGAATTTACATAAAAGAAAGAGATAACAAATCTCAATTAAAATCAAACAGCATTAACAAGCTGCTGAGTATCTTTGGTAGATTTTTCTATCTGATTTGATAAATGAAACAGTGATAACATGGAATACAAAGGGAAGTGAGCCAAATACTTTTGCTGCTCACCTCCTTCAATTTACAAGTAGAATTCGCAGTTACTTAAAGAAAGCTTTGTAGAGATGCTGCATTTACATCTCTCAGTGATGTATTAACAAATCTGATATGAATATTCATGATTAAATAGAAAAAATGGAAACAGGATTTATTGGTCCAATAAATAAATTCATTTTGCTTGAAGAGATTTATAATATTCTGCCAGGACTTTCCAAGCTTTCGGTGCCATGAATCCTTCGGGAGGATTTTGACCACTCCTAGCCAGAGCTGGAAAATTTTAGACACACATAATCAATTGCTTTATATATTGCTCCAAAGACAATGACTTTTGATTATCATTGTAATCATGCACTTTTGTGAACAAGTCAAAATAATTAAAACAAAAAGCATGAGCTGAAAGCTGAAAAGAATAACAGAGTTGTTTTCCTCAAGATACATGAGAAGTATAAATAAGATAATATGAAAAATGTGAATAATTAATGATGATTTGTACATGACATGAATAAATGACAATTTGCAATCTATATTCTTGTAACTAACATTTAATCCAGATATTAACAAGAAATGTACCTAAAGTAACTTATTAATTATTGGTTCAATATATCCCTTCTTTTTGTATATCTTTTGTACTTTTCCCCCATCTTTTGAACATACATAATATATTCGTGCTCAAGAGAGATTCGTGCTCGAGACCTCGTGGGGGAAGAATGTGTCTTAGTTAGCTCCAAGTGAAAGGGTAGCAGGTAGTCATGGCGAAGGTAAGTGGAAAGGTTGAGGGTTTGAAGTGCCATGAGTGTAATAGGAAGCTAAGGGTTGGGGTTCACTGTAAGCTGTTTGATTCTTTGTTTCATACCAAATGACATAAAGGGAATATTGATGATTGCAAAACTAATGAATGGATGTGCAACTATTGCATTGATTATTCCGGAGTGCGGAAGCTGCTGGAAGAGAAGGACAGGGAACTGGAAGAGCTTAGAGAAAGACTGCAGAAGACTGAGAAGAAAATCTCCGAGCTGACGGAGGAGAATAACTCTCTAAAGACTGAAAATAAAGAAGATTCCCCTGAGGAAGGATGGTGCACTGTGGTGAACAAGCGGAGGTTACCGGAGAAGGATAATGGTACGTACAGAGTTATAGGGGATTCAATGATACGCTTTGCTGGGGAGGAATGTGTCAAAAATGGGGTAAAAGTTGATGTAAATCCAGGGATAAGAATAGAGCAAGTTGAGAGAAAAATTGAAAAACTGGAAGGAAAAGGGGATGAAATGGTTGTATTACTTCATGTGGGTTCTAATGACTTGAGATCTGGAAAATCAGCAGACCATATAATGGGTTTAATGTACGATATGTGTAGGGTGGCTAAGAAAAAATTCAGCAAGGCAAAGATAGTTGTAAGTGGAATCATAAGGAGGAGGGATATGCCATATGGATGGATATATAACGTAAATAAACTGTTTGATTGGGTTTGTGAAAAACAGGGGATTCATTTTGTAGATCCAAACTGCTGGGTTAATGAGGGGGACTTGGGCCGGGATGGTCTTCATTTAAATAGAAGGGGTAATTATAAATTTGGTAGACTACTTAAAGATGTAGTAGAATCATTTAAGGGAAACTAAGAAGGGATAAGGAAGTTGGCACTTTATTGGAAGAGAATTTCAATGGAAGCAATGAGGGAAGGGCTGGGGGAAAATATTATGTGAATGTAAATGTTATTCAAAATGTAAATTACGCTAATGTAAAGGTAGATGACGTGGTTGTTACTGAAAACTGTAAGCAATTGCGGGATGAACTAAATGTAATTAATCTCGGAGGATGCGATGAAATGTGTAAAAAATCAAAAAGAGATGTGTGTAATGTATGTAATGATGAAGCTGTAAAAGCACAGTGTAAAGATCGGTGTAAGGGGAAGTGTTTTCTAAAGCTCCTCCAGGTAAATTGTAGAAGTATATTGAATAAGATTAAAGAATTTACAACCTTAATTGAACTATATAAACCGAATATCGTAGTGGGGACAGAATCGTGGCTTAGTAAGGACATCGCTTCTGAGGAAATCTTTCCTAGTAATTTTGAAGTTTACAGGCGTGACAGGGAAGGACGAGGTGGAGGAGTCTTTGTGTATGTCTCAAAAACTTTAAATAGCATTCATTTGGAATCCGATGACACATACGAGCTGTTATGGACCCAACGAGTAAGAGAAAAATTCAGGTGGTTGGAGCCTACAGACCCCCCGGGAGGCAACTTGGAATATTAGAAAGGATCAGGGAAATGACCTGCGAGGACAGGGAACTAAGCAAACCTACCATCATAGCGGGTGATCTCAACATTCCTGAGGTTAAGTGGTCAGGTCAAGAGGGAGCCTTAGGCACAGCACAGCTATTAGTGAACAGAATCGTAGGAGAAGGAGGCTTCACCCAATTCGTGCATTGTCCAACTCGTAACGATAATTTAATAGATGTTTTTCTAGTGAGACCTCCTGAGATTTTCAGCGAACTTGAGGTGTTTCCGGGGATAAGTGACCATCAGGGGATTTATATGGAAATACTTTGGAATCATAAGACCATTGCTGCTCCTACCAACAGGGTTGTATATCAGTATAAGAAAGCTAACATCGCTGCGTTTCAGGATATTTTGGGAGAGAGATACA
>KZ308853.1:82765-155560 GCA_000376725.2 Ladona fulva | reverse complement strand
TTCAGTGAAATGGTAAGTAGAAGTAGGAAAGTAGAAATAATTCAAATTTGTATGAAAACAAACAAAAGTTTTTAAGAGTTTATGTTGAATATAACAGTAAGTAGTGAATAAAGAAAAAATAAGCTTGTTATTTCAGCCAAGTCATGTCTTCAGTTAATACCAATTTATATTATTAATATAATTTATAATTTAGAAAATATTTCAATATTCGCTCTGGAAGATATGCTCATGAAAACTTATCACCTACACTAATGACAACAAATCAACAGATGAATTAATAAAAAAATAATTACCAGTAAACCATACTGTGCATCCTCTAAATCCTCTTAAATTTCCAAGAATTTGTCCTCTCTTATCTCTGGAGACATGGTGCTTTTGTTCAGTTACATTTGTGGCAACTTGAAGGGCCTGAAATAAAAATTTTCAATGAGATAATGTCAGAATGTGAGCAAGAATTTTGATGACTCAATGCCACAAACTCACTACTACTAAAAACGATTTAAGTATTCAAAATATAAAATAACTATTAAAATGAACAACATAATATAACATAAGAATACACATTAAATAAGTTATGTATTCTCATTATTAATAAAAAAGCAACAAACGTAGCTAAAAACATATATTTACTTAAGGACAAATAATTACTATTTACAGCTGACATTACTGATTATGAAGATGATGCTTTTGCTAAATAAGCTTATGAAAACCCAATATGAAGAATTTTACATGCATTTACAGACCTAAAGAATTACTCAAACCCATAAACTTCACAGATGTTGTGAATAGTAACACATGAGTAAAATTTTCTAGATTATTATTATTATTCGTTAGTTGCAGTTGATCTATTTTTGGCTAAGTTAGGGTAAAATCTTTTTTTGTGTTGTATCCTTATCATTTACTTGTGATTTGCATAATAGCAAGATCATATCATCATGAAGAAAGAAATAAAGTTCAAATTCGTCTAATTATGATGGGAGTAGTAAAAAGGTTAAGATGCAGCATCAAAATTGGATTTGTTAAAATGAAAAGAAAAAAGAAATTATCTGATGAAAAACAACACTACATTCATTATCAATTAACAACATAACATTAATTATTTCATCAAATCATGAATCTGAAATTAATTCTGGATTAGATTTATTATCATGGATTAAATTTAATTCCACATTATACTCCTATTCCTATTTGATATTATTATTAATTAACTAGACAATCAATGGTCATTTCACTACCATGTGTTTAATTATGTGATCATTATCTTATGATCAGAATATGCTACCTATCGCAAGATACATTTATTTTTAGTTAGTGTAAACAATGGATTACTTACACAGCTTTCCTAAACCCTTTATCTCTTTTAAAAGAGAAGTTAATGAACATAATTTTAATTGTTGCAAATTTCTATTGATTTCTGAGCAGGTTCACTAAATCAGTTATTCGGCATTTACATAGTCATCCTGGTAGTTCAAAATCTATCAATTTTAAGATTTGAAATTTCCATGTCCTACTGCCCCATTGAATTTTTGCATATTTTGCATGATTATTACACTTCTTACTTCAGAATTATAATTCTTTTAATAAGCATTCTGTTATGAGATGAGAACTTACATTCTCCTCCAGGAGTTCTACAACTTGAAGAGTGGTTTCCTCAACAGTACAACCTACTGTCTTCACCACAAGGTCAGGCAACTCAGGCTTCTCATACACTTGATCTACACCAGTAAAACCTGGAAGCAAAAAATGACATTATAAGTAAACCTTATTAGACTTACCAAAAGTAAGAATAATATTTTACCATATTTATCAAAATATTACACAAGAAGATATGAAAATGGGGCACAATAGCTATCGCCTACATGATTAAAATAATTGAAGCGTTAAATTTTTGATAATTCAAATTATAAACTTTCAAATAGTAAATATTGATGACATGGTTGCCCCATATATACCTTTAATGCTTCCTTCTCTTGCTTTCTTATATAAACCTTTAGTATCTCGAGATTCACAAACATTCAGAGGAGTGTCAACAAAAACTTCAAAGAAAGGAAGGTCACTCTCCTTATGGATTTTTCTAGCCATTTCACGATCCTAGAGAAAGAATTATATGAGAAAGTAAGCAACATAAATAGAAAACAGCTCATGTTCAATGAATAGTATTACAGTGATTTTCTCATAAACCAGAAATAGCACAACTTTTGTAAGACTTTTTGTTTTTCTTATTTTCTAAGACATCCCTGCATAATCTAAATATTGTCATTTAGTCATTAATAAACCATTATCATATAAACAATGAAAGTAAATTTTAAGAATTCAAAAAGCAGAGAATTACTCTAACAAATCTTTCTTAATTGCATGTTATTATTTATAACCATTTATAAAAAAGCAAATTGAAAGGTTGTCAATCAAGGCTGCAAACATTTCCTCAGAATATAATCTTAACCTAAGCACAATCAAGATTATGAAAATAACATGATCATTTTTTTGATACCTTTGAAAAGGGAGATACAAATGAACATAGTGCAACTACTCCAGAGTCAGCAAATAGTCTGGCAACTTCAGCTACTCTTCGGATGTTTTCTTCTCTGTCTTCAGGTGAAAAGCCTAAGTTCTTGTTTAATCCCTTGCGCACATTGTCACCATCCAAACCGTAAGCTGGAACACCTCTAGAAACAAGGTATGCCTCCAACTCAAAAGACACGGACGTTTTGCCAGCACCAGAAAGTCCTTTGAATCAAAAAATACACAATTGTGAGAAGAAATCTGTAATCCTGAACTTTTCAGTGAAATGGTAAGTAGAAGTAGGAAAGTAGAAATAATTCAAATTTGTATGAAAACAAACAAAAGTTTTTAAGAGTTTATGTTGAATATAACAGTAAGTAGTGAATAAAGAAAAAATAAGCTTGTTATTTCAGCCAAGTCATGTCTTCAGTTAATACCAATTTATATTATTAATATAATTTATAATTTAGAAAATATTTCAATATTCGCTCTGGAAGATATGCTCATGAAAACTTATCACCTACACTAATGACAACAAATCAACAGATGAATTAATAAAAAAATAATTACCAGTAAACCATACTGTGCATCCTCTAAATCCTCTTAAATTTCCAAGAATTTGTCCTCTCTTATCTCTGGAGACATGGTGCTTTTGTTCAGTTACATTTGTGGCAACTTGAAGGGCCTGAAATAAAAATTTTCAATGAGATAATGTCAGAATGTGAGCAAGAATTTTGATGACTCAATGCCACAAACTCACTACTACTAAAAACGATTTAAGTATTCAAAATATAAAATAACTATTAAAATGAACAACATAATATAACATAAGAATACACATTAAATAAGTTATGTATTCTCATTATTAATAAAAAAGCAACAAACGTAGCTAAAAACATATATTTACTTAAGGACAAATAATTACTATTTACAGCTGACATTACTGATTATGAAGATGATGCTTTTGCTAAATAAGCTTATGAAAACCCAATATGAAGAATTTTACATGCATTTACAGACCTAAAGAATTACTCAAACCCATAAACTTCACAGATGTTGTGAATAGTAACACATGAGTAAAATTTTCTAGATTATTATTATTATTCGTTAGTTGCAGTTGATCTATTTTTGGCTAAGTTAGGGTAAAATCTTTTTTTGTGTTGTATCCTTATCATTTACTTGTGATTTGCATAATAGCAAGATCATATCATCATGAAGAAAGAAATAAAGTTCAAATTCGTCTAATTATGATGGGAGTAGTAAAAAGGTTAAGATGCAGCATCAAAATTGGATTTGTTAAAATGAAAAGAAAAAAGAAATTATCTGATGAAAAACAACACTACATTCATTATCAATTAACAACATAACATTAATTATTTCATCAAATCATGAATCTGAAATTAATTCTGGATTAGATTTATTATCATGGATTAAATTTAATTCCACATTATACTCCTATTCCAAAACTTCTTCAATAAAGAGATACCTTATATCGTCATGCTTACAACTTAACCTTGGATCATAAAAAACGAAATCACAAATAACTGAAGACCTAAACAAAATTTAAACTTATGGAGTCAAGATCTTCACCACTACACACCAAGTATATACAAACACAAGGGTAACTATGCAAAAATTCAAATCATGGAAGATGAGAAATAAATGAAATTCAATTCTACATATAAAATCAAAGGCAAGAACTATCAAGCAAAGAATATTAGCAGCAAAGTCAACCACTCATCGATCAAAGCAAAACACACAACTCCCTCTTACCCAAGCTGAAGTGGAAGTGTTGATCATTTCCTGTAAAGGATAAGAAATAAATATAATTGAAAGAGTTGTTGATTCCCCAAGCATTACTCCATTGGAAATACATATATACGAAATCCCAAGTATTTAGTTAGTTTGTTAGCCACACAGCATTCTTTCTTCACACACTCCTTTTTTTTGAAACAAAAAACCCAAAGGCCTATGGCATTAGAATGGATTATAGTAAACCTTGTAAGTTATCACCTCTTTCCAGATCATAATAATTTCATTTACTTGTTAGCAGACTTGGAATGACAATTAACTGCTGATAAAAACTAAATTTTTCCACATAAATGTAAATCAAACACTGACACATTACAATTCATAAAATAAATTTGAAGGCATATAGATAATGATAAGAAACTAATTTGAATAAGTACTTCAAGCAACCAAAATATTGAAAAGAAATTTCAATATTCAGTACTGAATATTGAAATTTCAACGGCTTCACGTTAATGCACATCGAATTATGGTAATTTTGAGTTTCTCTGGAATCTTAACTTAGCTCATAAGTGAACGGCGACAATTGTTTGATAAAGTAAAGAGATATGCTCCAGTAAAATCCATCCGTGTGATAACTTTTACTCCTACACGAAACGAACGAATTTCCCCGTTTGTTTTCCTTTTTGTCCGAAAATTTCCATAGATATCAAGATAAGCTCTCCATCCCCCCAACTTCAGTGTAGTTTTCTACGCAATTTCCTTTCTGATTCATAATGCATAATTTTGTTCTTACGAGCGCAATTAACACTAGAGAATAGGTCGATTAGGAAAGATAATTTCATTTCAGTTCACCCATTCCAAAAACCGAATCAAAGTCCCAAAAAGCAGAGCTTCCAAAGCGGTGTTCCGCAAGATATCCGAGGGAACATACAAATCAATACAAATCATGCATTATTTATGACCTTTAGTTTTCGAAACTTATTTCTTTTCATTAATAAACCATTATCATATAAACAATGAAAGTAAATTTTAAGAATTCAAAAAGCAGAGAATTACTCTAACAAATCTTTCTTAATTGCATGTTATTATTTATAACCATTTATAAAAAAGCAAATTGAAAGGTTGTCAATCAAGGCTGCAAACATTTCCTCAGAATATAATCTTAACCTAAGCACAATCAAGATTATGAAAATAACATGATCATTTTTTTGATACCTTTGAAAAGGGAGATACAAATGAACATAGTGCAACTACTCCAGAGTCAGCAAATAGTCTGGCAACTTCAGCTACTCTTCGGATGTTTTCTTCTCTGTCTTCAGGTGAAAAGCCTAAGTTCTTGTTTAATCCCTTGCGCACATTGTCACCATCCAAACCGTAAGCTGGAACACCTCTAGAAACAAGGTATGCCTCCAACTCAAAAGACACGGACGTTTTGCCAGCACCAGAAAGTCCTTTGAATCAAAAAATACACAATTGTGAGAAGAAATCTGTAATCCTGAACTTTTCAGTGAAATGGTAAGTAGAAGTAGGAAAGTAGAAATAATTCAAATTTGTATGAAAACAAACAAAAGTTTTTAAGAGTTTATGTTGAATATAACAGTAAGTAGTGAATAAAGAAAAAATAAGCTTGTTATTTCAGCCAAGTCATGTCTTCAGTTAATACCAATTTATATTATTAATATNAGTGAAAACCGTCAATTGTTGTGAATCGTGAATTTTTCTTGTGTTATTAATGTCGTTTTTCTAAAGTGCTCACCATCTTGACGTTCGGATAAGCACGCATTGCCGTGATGAGATATCTGCAGGTATGGATATGAACATTTCACCTCGTTTTGGGTCCTAGACCTAATTAACACCCTCGGAGAGCATTGACCCACTCTTGTGTGGTGACTCTGAGCTATTTTGCAGTCGAACGTGCGTATTATACCTTCCGATCGATTCTGCACGTGTCCGCTGGTCATCGAAGGCCTCCGAATGTCGCTCTGTTCTCCTTGGACGTGAATCTCCTCGCATTTTCCTCAATCCTCACGACCGGAAGCACGTGAAAGTGAAAAACCAGTGGATTCCGGTATGGAAATTCGGTTTATTTAGCTTTTTTTAGGGTTATAATGGGGGCTTGACCTCAAGCTCAAGGAGTCTCGTATTTTAGAACAGCACATGTCAAAGAGCAAATCTTTCGGTATATTTCGATATTTAGTTCTTTTCCGATTATTTTAGAGTAGGTTATCAGATCTAAAGATAGACTGCCGAAAAACTCTACCAAAAAGGAATGGGCATGTTTGGTGTGGCTGAAGTAGTAGTGTTAAAAGTGCTTCGGCATCTAATAGAGTCACCAGCACCATGAAGCCATCAAAAGTTGGTATGGAAACCCAATGCGCATTTCGCTGCCGATAGCAGCACCCTCAGGAGTAGAAGCGTGACTGAGTGTGATGACTAGAATGTGCATGTAGAAACAAAAGAGTATCTCTGGGCGAGGTCTAGCAGACTGAACAAAGTTTTATCGAAATCCAGGTCGTCGTTCATAATATTGTTACGATTTTTATAAATGTATAATTTTTCCCAAGCATCCAGACCATAATTAACATTTTGAACCAAATTCAAATCCTTAATAGTGATATTATGGGCGAAGTCTGACATATGTTTGGCTACCGATGAATTTGCATATCTCCCAGCTTTAAAGTGAGCTAAGTTCCCTTAAATCTAATAATCACCCTCATTTTTGTCTGTCCCACATATTTTAAACTCCATTCAGAACAGGAAATTTGATATATGTCAGATTTGTGTAATATGTCAACTTTATCCTTCACTATGAAGGATTTGATTTTGATTCAAAATGTTAATTATGGTCTGGATGCTTGGGAAAAATTATACATTTATAAAAATCGTAACAATATTATGAACGACGACCTGGATTTCGATAAAACTTTGTTCAGTCTGCTAGACCTCGCCCAGAGATACTCTTTTGTTTCTACATGCACATTCTAGTCATCACACTCAGTCACGCTTCTACTCCTGAGGGTGCTGCTATCGGCAGCGAAATGCGCATTGGGTTTCCATACCAACTTTTGATGGCTTCATGGTGCTGGTGACTCTATTAGATGCCGAAGCACTTTTAACACTACTACTTCAGCCACACCAAACATGCCCATTCCTTTTTGGTAGAGTTTTTCGGCAGTCTATCTTTAGATCTGATAACCTACTCTAAAATAATCGGAAAAGAACTAAATATCGAAATATACCGAAAGATTTGCTCTTTGACATGTGCTGTTCTAAAATACGAGACTCCTTGAGCTTGAGGTCAAGCCCCCATTATAACCCTAAAAAAAGCTAAATAAACCGAATTTCCATACCGGAATCCACTGGTTTTTCACTTTCACGTGCTTCCGGTCGTGAGGATTGAGGAAAATGCGAGGAGATTCACGTCCAAGGAGAACAGAGCGACATTCGGAGGCCTTCGATGACCAGCGGACACGTGCAGAATCGATCGGAAGGTATAATACGCACGTTCGACTGCAAAATAGCTCAGAGTCACCACACAAGAGTGGGTCAATGCTCTCCGAGGGTGTTAATTAGGTCTAGGACCCAAAACGAGGTGAAATGTTCATATCCATACCTGCAGATATCTCATCACGGCAATGCGTGCTTATCCGAACGTCAAGATGGTGAGCACTTTAGAAAAACGACATTAATAACACAAGAAAAATTCACGATTCACAACAATTGACGGTTTTCACTGCAACGGGATGAGATAGGTTTGTAAAACCAGTTTGGTTTATTAGAATCAGAGGGATTTAATTCCTTCCAGCACGTAATCGGCCTATGGCGATATAAACAACTCCGACAATCCAAGAATATTTTTGCTATAAAGATATCTCGCGATTCTATATATATGTTAAATGCAGTGGCTGTGCACATTAATGTTAACAAAGTTATCATCATCAACTACTAACTGCGAAAGGGAAGTTGGCAAGAGTGTAGCGAAGTAGAGTCGTTTAGAAAAGGTTGGAAGATGGGAAACTTTACCATATTTGAATGAATCAATGATATGTTGTTATTCAAATGCTAATTGATCGTTTAATTAACTCTATCTTGAAAAACAATCGAAACAGCAGGAAGATTATTCACATCGCAGAGATAGCCGCTCGAACGATCGCGGCCCGCGCCGTGAACGGCGTTACCCCCGAAAGAAAAATTGCTTTTCTTAAGTTATTTATAAACTTATGACATTGCAATTTGCAAATAAAATTATTTCAATGTTCTACATAATATATTTATAGAATATGTTAGATTGTTAAGTCTATCCATCATTCTTTGTTATAATAGATATACTTCGCCTTATAATTAAAAAATTGTTTATTTTCTCTTCCCGTAGTCAAGAAACTGAGGTTTCTATGGGATGTATATTTGTGTATTTAATGAAAAACTTCCAGATTTTACTCTAATAATTCCTAGTGGGGCCTCAATCTGATCTTTGAGCCTCTGATAGCTTAAATCCGTCCCTGTCTTACTAAGTAACCTAGATTCCCGTCGTCTTGGCATCTATTTGCTCGTTTTTTCATAAAATCCAGCATAAAATACACAGACTAACACATATCTCAAACAATGACTATCTAAACTGCGTTTCATCCTCCCTCCGGCAAGGCTTCCAGACGTACCTTGACACCAGAAGCTTAGCTTAGCACTCCAAAAGGTGAAGCGATCGTTAAAATCTCCACGGATTTCAGTGAGAATTGATTTGAAACTAAAAGAAGTTTTACCACGGAAAATTTAAGCAAGCAACTTATTTATAGTTAATCAACCGGACTGCTTCCGCTGACAGAATTTTCGGCTGGATTTTTGACTCTAACGATAAAAAGAATAGCAAAGGAGCAAGCGAACGTATATACTTTGTAACGGCAAACTGCTCGGTGAAAAGAACGACTTACCGTACTTTAGTGACGGAGGATAACTATAAGCAACGGCAGTATTTTGAGATTATTGAAGTATATTTGAGTGGAAATTTTCGAAGAAATTTCACAAACACTCTCATGAACCTTGCTATCAAAAAATTCCGAAAATTGCATGTCTTCGCGCAGTATTGATCTAAAAACATCCTCACAGAGGGACAAAAACACTTTAAAATATCAATACTTTTCTGCGTAATTGATAACACATTTTGCCTAAAATTCGGCAATTTTTCAACCTGTATTTATCGATATCACATGATTATAAAAAGATGAATTAAAAGATCGTCCGTCCATGGATTGAATCACCGAGAATATTTTGACAGATTAGCTATAATAACATTAAACGCAAGTAATGAAGTGAAAATATATGTACTTCGAGAGATAGAATCTGTATCAACGTAATGCAGAATAATAACAGTTGATAGCGACTGCCAGATTCGTAGATTACAATATCATATTTATCGAGAATAATATTCCGAAAGACTTAATTACCTCCGTTGACGAATTATCTGGACGTGAGTTACCTCCATGTACAGTGAAACCTGTCTTAAGAGACCACCCACAGGACCAACCAAAAGAGACAGTCGCATTAGACAGGTCACATGGCAACATTAGGTTATAAGATGTTGGGAGAGTTTTCCTTGTTTAAAGGAATTATAAAATTCTTTAAAATTAATTTGTTTGTAAAAAATACTTAATTTAAGTTACTTAGAATATAAGAACACGGAATAGAGAGAATGAAACCCAAGATTGGCAACAAAAAAGGCCAACCTGGTAGACCAGTTTTCACAAACAGGATTTAAATTTTTATGTGACTTTAGAAATCTTTCTTATGCTGTTTAAATGTTACATATTTAGACTTTTTTTAAATATCGTGTCAGCTGTTGTCAGTAAATTTTAAGACAAACCCATTTCAATATTTTCCTTTTAAACTTAACGTGAAACACAAACTTTTAATTTCTTCGGAAAAATAGAGGTGTTAGAGTTATTTTTTATACTGGTCACTTTAAATATGGTATATTTCGTTCATAGTTCCCCACATAGGTGGTCTTTGGTCACAATAGATAGGTGGTCACTATACGAAAAAATATTACGTGTTTACCAAACCAAATACTCAATATAAATTTAGCGGAGGTTAATTTAAAGTTAAAGAAATGCCAAGGATGAGTAACTGTATTGTATGTCATTACCAATGGAAAAGTCGAGGGCATTTAAGCAGACATGAAGGACCAGAGGGACAGAGAGTCATTCACTAAAAACACGAATCAACAATGCGCATCTTTTACGTAACGCAAATCACCATGCATCCAAGGACAGAAGTCGCCGCTTGATTCACTGACGCGCACGGCTTCAGATCTGCAACAAGATGCAGCCTTCCGTAAGAAACACTAGCCAATGAAAAATCTATAAGAGTATCCATCATTGAAGAAACAAAAAAAGGGAAATATACCAAACTTTCACGGATCTACATGAAAAATTTAGATCGGGGCTTCGTCCTTTAATGTAACAGTTTCCTCCAGTTCGCAAAAGTGGGGCACTCCGTCTGATTTACAAGCAGCAGAGAAGATAACAACACCTACGTATTGCTGCTGAGATATGACTGACTTATAATTAAGTCATATATACAGCATGTGAGATGTTTCACAAAGGGAAATGCTGGTCGCCGGTAAAGCACTTTAATGACTCAGCGTAAGCATATGAAGAATAACCAAGAACTACAATTGTTGCGGAGTACTGGATGGATTAAGTTAAAAATTCATAGGTAAAGAAGACTGGACTAGCTAGTTAACACAGCTCACTTCCAAAGTACTTTTCCAGAAAAATTTAAATAAAAACACTCAATCGATATGTGCCTTATACAGAAGTCTGAAGTATATCAAATCCCAGTTTCGAGTCTTAGGAATTGTTTACTGAAAGTAAATAAAGCCTTGACAACACTCCCTCACGCAACAATCCCATAGCAACGGCAACGGTCGAGGAATCGATTGAATTGAGGTGAGATTCGAAAGGCAAATAAGGGACATCAGGAGAAGAATAAAACACTTTCGTACAAAAGAATACGTCTATCAAAAACGTGGATTTACAAAGTGGTATTCCTTCGAAAAATAATATCTACAACAATATAATATCATTCAATATAATAGTTACGTAATAATAAACTAGCTTCCATGACAACATGGAAAGGAAAAAGGATTGCAATCAAAGATGTTCTTGTGATAATCAATGGAATAGAGTTTACAGTTGACTGAGAATCGACAACGGTGAGGAGATTCTATGAATTACAAATAAAGAAACTTCTTGCAAGCAAAATAAGTAAGAGATAGGCATAATGATAAAACTGTATCTGTTTTCGAAAGTAGGTGGAAAGAGACCGACTTTCATAAAACCGGACGCAGAAACTAGAGTCAGTTAGATATTTAAATATTTACACACATGTGGACGCAAAATAAATCGAAATGGTTTCAAAAGATAAAAAAATAATAAAAGAAAACTTGCGGACGATAGGAAAGATACGAATTCTTGAAAAACCAGTACGATTCCAAATACCCATGATTTCACACGAAAAAAAATAATTTCCATGCTAGTTTAGTCAATGACGTATTTTTATGAATTCAGACATTGGAGAGCAGTTACAGACCAGGAAGATTAAAAAAAGGGCAACTTAGAACAAATTAGAGACTTTCTCTCATTTGCATGTGAATCCACATCGCAAATTTAGATGACCGAAATTATCTATCTAATTTTCAATACTCTTCAAAGTACATCGATGAAAATTCGATACACGATAAAAATAATCGTTCGTTACTGAAACAAAAAAGAGGTTCGAAAACAGACAATGGTCCACCATTTGTTTATTTTTATACAGATCTGATTTTACATTAAAATAGCATGGAATCAAGAATTAAGTTTCAAAAAGCTATATCGTAGAAAAACGTGTCTGTTCAGAAATTAACTGCCTATAAATCAGCAGAGGATACTCTAAGTAGAGATAATGTAAACCATCATTCGGAAGAAGATACAACTACGAAACTTTTACTATCTTCAAAGAGAATATTACCCCACGGGAATTTACTCATTTAATTATTAAAAGAGGATAAATCTCACTAATTCTGAAACAAAATCCGGAAAATTTATGCGGCGAAAACAAAATTTTCTTCGTTTTTGTCTCATCCTTATCAGTTGGCTAACAGTTCTGAGAATAAATCGAATTGGTTGCAGAAGAAAATTAAAGAATTCCCTCCTGATATTAGTGAGAAAGAAGCGGAAAGTGAAAAACTTCATTTCACAGAAATGAAGTTTTCCATCTCCTCTTGTATACGAAACTATAGTTAGACCTTGAGTTTGTGTCATCTTCAACTTATAAAATTATGTTATGACGAAAGAAAATATTGCGACATCGTAATCTCTGGAATTTTGGTTTTTATACTTCTTCATGATGGAAGACTGCCACGAAGTCGAAGTTACTGGATTCTATTAAAGTGCTTTTTAAAGGTACGAAGTTTTAGAGGTTTACACAGCGGTAGAAGTGCAAATTCTTACAAAAACTGAGTTCTCTGAAAGGCAAACTGCTAAAGGTAAAAAGCTAAGACTGGGACAGTGATCGAAAGGAAAACAAACAAAAGAAGTACCAAAAAATTAGGGAGTTTCCCGAGGAATTGAAAACTCTGAACAGAAGGCAGATTACAGACAACATTAGTACGGAATGAACTATAAATAATGTTCAACTTAGGGCAATTTATAATGTTTTGTTAGAGTTATAGCGAAGATTATTCATCAATCAATCAGTCAATCTCCTAGATTTATGAGAGATTAGCATGGAGATGAACTATAATCTTCACTTTAACTGTAAAAAATTATAATACCTAGTTTTACGGTAAACATTCATTACAAATATAGATCATTATGTAAGGGTAACAATTGCGATCTTAATGTATAAATATGGGTCATATCCCATTGACAGGATTTGCATATTAAAACGCTGAAGAAATCAGCAATAATTACTGACTAATAACCATATACTGCTGAACTTAAGTGTCCTTTTTGCAGTTTTCTTGTTAACTAAAGCGAGGGCAAACTACATCAACCTACCCAAGTAAGCCTCATTCCCTCCCCCTTTTCATAGCTTGTGAAGTAGGCTTGAGGACACGACCTTCGCGCTGATTATTCGATGATGTGAATAAAGTGCTCACCTGGTCCCAATATGGGCTTACGCGTGAGGCGTAACCGTGGAGGCGTGATTCAAATACAAACGAAAGTGACATCAAAACTCAAGCCTAGAAATCAGCGCGTGGAAAGAATGTCCGATAAGACTGCTAAGGTAAACTTTTCTTTTCAATTTTCAAAGCCAAGCTCAGAGAATAAGTAAAAATATATGCGGATTAGGGAAAGGAGAATAACTTCGCATGGATGAGCCGTGCGGTTGAAATCCGAGGAATAAGAGGCGTGAAAAATAGCGACAATTAGTGCCTTTGAATTAAAACGAAAGAATGCTACTCCGGATCACTGACAGAAAAAATTATTATTATTACCACTATTATTGTTGTTGTTTATATTATTATTACATCATTTCTGTTATATATATATATATTATTAATACCTGTTGTCAAGGCAGACTTAATATAAAACGCTCTTCTTTTATCAGTCTATTCAATTTCCACCTCATTGAATAAGATACGCAATGAAAGATAAAATCGATAACAAATCGCCATGTGTTATATCTATTTCGCAACGCTATTTTTCCGCCTTATAGAATCGTAAGCAATTGATCGGGAGAATCATTATTCGCTTTGATAATGGACATATTTTACTCCGGGCCGAAGTATGACAATTAGAGGACTCTCACGAAATACCTCAGCTGAAATGAATGAGCAATTATTGAGTTAGAAGCTAGTTTCATCTTCGCATGCCATTCGAACTCTAATTAGACAGCAATAAACGCCTGGTTGCTAATCGAAGTTAATGTCCTTAACCACGGTTTCCTTTTACACCGTTGTCGATTCATGGAAAAATTAGCGTTATTCCGAAACGGATGGGTTTGACAATTTTGTGAAGGTAAAGGCCTCAACTGACTTTCCACAGAAAGCTTCAGAAAGAAATGAAAACCAAAATGATTTTTATTTCTTTGCCGGTCGCACTTCTTTTGGGCTTCGGTTTCAGATAAAATTGCCTATGTCTCATTCTTTAAAAAAAAGAAAGATTAGGACATAAAAATTATAATTCTTAAAATTGCGAGATTTTCAGAAGCAACTCTGCAGAAAATGTCATGACTTTGGAACACAACTACAACTAAGTAATACATGAAGAAAAACATTAGAAAGATAAGAAATGTTAACATCTTTGATATGAACATATGCAGTAACATATTATGTAATTCACAATGTGTCCAAAGTTCATCAACGAATCATTTAATATAGCGATAAATGTTTAATGAAACTTGACGCATTGAGATAGAATGAAAGAGGTATTGGGAGTTGAAATAAAGAAAAGCAATAAAAGAAGGAGCTATTATGTCAAGAATTCACAGCAAAACAGTAAAATACAGATTTCTAGGTGGAATTTTTGTGAAAATCCTCTTCCGTAACAACTTTCACTAAAATCATCTTTTTCTCAATCTCAGATAAAATGCTCGTGGTTTCCTAGCAACGAAGCTTGGTCGACATACAACCCAAATTCTAAACAAACTCTTTTGTGACAAATTTACTGGTGAACTACGGATAAATAATAGTAGCGATAAATAAATTAAACAAATAACAGTTCATGAACGAGCGAATGCGCGAACGTTCCTTAGCGAATAACTGTAACAAATACTATGAGGACATACCAATCATACTTATATCGATTTTGCAAGGTTGATTGTTAAATGCAAATCCTAGTTCATCAAAAAAGGTAGTACGAAAATTCTGCACCAATGGCTTCAAGATTATGTCAATGAATTTAATGACCGCAGAATTCTGATTGAGAACAATAAGTTATTTCAACGACGTTTAGCGTGGAGTAACTGATTACCACCGAGTGAAAGAAAAGACCTTGGGAATGTGAGTGGTAATAAGATAGATAGTTATCAAAACATCGTAATAGCACCCATTAACTTAAAATTACCAGAGAGAATCGATACGGGAATATATGTAACCAACGCCAAGCGCAACAGCTGTTATCCACAGTAATTCCTTTGGTTATACAAGAATCAATCTATATTTTCGCAGCAATAGTAAACTATCAGTTGTGCAATGGCTTGAATTGGATCCAAAGACGACGAGATTAAATACAGTAGAAGAAAGACATGAGTAAATCGATACATTTCTTGACCATGGATTTATGCATAAACATAAGGAAATAATGGAAGGGAAAAAGATTATAAACATGAGTTAATATGCTGAATTAAGTAAAGGTGATGGTATTTCTACAGCAAGAGAGCTGAATAAATCCCTGTAGAGTCTCAAGAAAAGGGGAAGAAATCACTAGACTAAAACTGCCGATTGTACAAATTATATGGACAATAAGAACAGTAAAATTGCTTCGTAGCACGAACTATTCAAAGTTTTCTTTCGTATGCGAACAAAAGAAGGTACACCAGATTTCACAACGGGCACTAATAAACGAAAATTGTGTTTTCTACATTACTCATTCATCTTTTTGGTAGATAATAAGTTTAACTCTTACCTTAAGGACTAAAGATTAAATAGCGCTCAATCAATTCAGATAACTGTTTATTGAGAGACTAAGTGAATACCATGGAATTCCTCGATCACGTTCCCAAGCATCGGACTCCACGAGGAGATACTGATTTGTGTGCTCTCGATTATCCGGGCTAATGGTGGGGAGAGGATTCGCGGATAATCTGAACTTTCTTTCAATTCCTTATAATGCATGATTTACGTAATTAAACAATTTATTATTATTTCCGCGTATAGTCCGTTATTTCCGATTGTTTTTAATGGACCAATTAAGAGTTCTATTAACGTTATCACGAATCCTTTCAGCAGCGACAATTTCATTGCATTCGTGTTCCCACTGCTCCACAGGAACGGAAAAACGACGCCCTGGTTATATTAGAACATGAGAATATTTGTGTTTTTTGTGTTCGAATTTTTTGGAAAAAACTACCAAAAAATTATGCATGGATAATCCGCCCACGGATAATCGGGAGTCCACTGTATTTATGTAGAATTGTGCCAAAAGAGGCGTCATAGAAAGAGTGAACGGTGAGAAAAAATCACGAGTCTAACAAGCAGGTATTTACAAGAAACATCAGGAATTCTAATACTTTGATAAGACTCCAAGACCATGCGATCACTATTGAGTCACGGACAGTTACCATGACATGTGACGCGGTCGCTACATACGTATATTTATTAAATACCTCATTACAAAATAAGTAGATACATAATTTTTCGCTCCATTCACTATCAACGTAGCTGGCTAATCATTTTTTTAGTTTTTTTTCTTTGACACAATGATTTACCATTGAATTCCGAGTAAAACCATCGAGTGACGATGAATGAGGAAAACTTGCCTACAGCGGCAGCTTTCCTTCTCATTGCGAAGCGAAATTTCTTGGAACCGAACAAACGTTTTATAAATGCCGATCAAGCGGCCCTTCGCAGGAGTTCCAAGGTGAATTAATTTCCATTCAAATGGGTATGGATATAAGGCAAGCACCCGATCTGCTCTCTTACGAAGGCAAAATCTAACTCAGATAGTGAGCTGGGGACCGCATTTTGGTGGATTTTAATAATAATGAGGATGATAATGATAATAATAATGATGATTTCGAACTACTAAGAAAGAGAAATGTATCACTTCTTTGTAAACCATGGTTCCAAATGAAATCACAGTAATAGAAAATGATTCGATCAAGATTTATATAAACAGCATAACCGACCGATTAAGACCAAACAATAGACCGGATATAAAACAAGAAGAATTGGCACATCTAATATACATCTCCATCCGATCACAGCAAATGTACGACGATATATACTCGTAGACACCAATCAAAGAAAACAGAAATATAGTATTCCCCTGGCCGAAGAGATGAAAGAATGCTGGAACCTAAAATCTGTCAAAATTATCCAAATAATAATTTCCACAACTGGTGTAATATCTAAATATTTACGTAAAAACATCGAAACAACTGGAATAGAAGATCAAATAATCGTTTAACTGCAAAAAACCACTATAATTAGTACTTAATCCATAGTAAGAGAATCTTTTAATGATTACTAGAAAAGCAATAGATGAGCATAATCCCACTGGTTATTTTCATTCCGGAAAGGTTATTACTATTGTTATCGTTAATATCATTAGCCTCCGCGTGTAAGGCCGGGTGCACACGAGCGTCGAAGTACGACGCGTCAACGCTGCGTACACGCGGCGTCAGCAATTCATGGCAGTGCACACGTTAGCGTCCGCAGCGCGTTGACGCCAGACTGGAGTGAAATCTTACCATACATTCATTAGCAAGGGCTAACCAAGTATGGACGTGTAAGCAAGAAAACGTGTAGTATTTGCTTATTTATTTTACGACTATTTATTCAATAGACATAAAAGGAAGTATTGGGCTCATCCATTAGTAAGATCTTTTCTTGTTCTTGTCATGGTATAAATTGGATGAAGTATCCCAGGTCTCTGGATACTTCTTCTATGAACAACTCGACGTCGAACGTGTTTTCAGCGGCGTCCATCGTACGGCCCGTGTGCACCACCTAATGTTTTCTCACATACTGCTACACCGCTAAACGCGGTCCTGACGCGGCGTTGCAGCAGTAGACTTGCGGTCAAAATCCAACGCGGAGTGGACGCAGCGGTAACGCGGCGTCACCGCTTGCTGTGTGCATAAGAGCATGCCTACTGCTGAAACGCGCAGCAGAATGACGCTGCGTCAACGCGAACGCAAAACGCTCGTGTGCACCCGGCCTAATAGATACTGGGACCTTGCTGAAAAGATAAGAAGAAACTGAGGCAACAAGACCGAGTCACTATAAAACCAATCGTTATTTCAGCAACAGGTGTGATTCCTAAAACTCTTCCAGAAAATCTCATGAAAATTAGCGTACATACTGCCGCCAACTTTGATCCAGTATAAAAATCTGTTCTGTTAATTGCATACAACATAGAAAATTCCTGGACATGCCCAAATCTTAAAACAGAAACAATAATAACATAGAGCAATAAAATTAAGCACAAAATTAAAATAGCTTAATCACTCTGGTGAGACACACCCGGGATAAGAGAATGTTCTCCAGTCCGGTGACTGAGAAGTAAAAATTTCAAATAATAATAATTATTATAATAATAAAAACAACGACAATAATAATAAGTTCCTTATCGTAAACAGGAAGACCTCAGTTACTATCATTCTAATAAACAAACAACAATTCCCTAGAGAGAGAAATCCGATCAGGACTCGAGCTCGGGACCTTGGGTTTACTATCCGCGGCCGGCAAATTGATATGGAGCATAATTTCAAAGTGGTAAACAAGGAAACCGGCACAGGGAGACGGAGTAAACTCCACCGGTTCCGGTCCAAGGAAAGGCGAGTTAATCGAAGGCATAAATTGTAGAGGCGACGTCCTTGCTTGGTCAATCAGCGGCGAGGGGCGATTTGAGGGAAAGTGGGACGGGTGGCGCTATTGTACGAAGAGGTTATGTCCCACTTCTACGTAACCTTATCATTCAGGCGGATCTTTCTCGGCAGAGCAAAAGATCGTTTCGCAGTAGCAAACCTATTATGCGAGAGGAAGTTTGGAGCTAAACCTATTTATGTGATGTGGGAAACATTTTATTCGTCAATAAAGATTTCATCCACCAACGGTAGATTTACAGGCCAGCATTTTGGTGACGTAATAAAATGAAAGATGTTATTATATAGCCTTAGCAACATAAAAAGGTCTAATAATCATTGTTTACAATTGGAAAATCAATAAATTGGCTATTATTAGCTCCTGCGGCTTCCAACCATGTAATTCGCGCCTTGAATGACTGTGGAAAATGGCACTAAGTTACATAAGTGAGTTAAGCAACGATAATCATTTGAAACACTGATACCGGAGTGATAACTTTTTTATTGACCAAATAAGCTAAAAATGTGTTAGTTGACGAGAAAAAATTACAGTTATCAGTCAGGAAGTTGAATCGTTTTAAAGGAAATCTTTATTCCAAGGTTAAAGCGATAGTTAGAGCAAGAGCGCCAAACATTTTTAAAGATGAGCTTTGAGGTTATGCAGCAAGGTTAAAGAAGGATGTTTGAAAACTAATCCAGATCCAGAGGTTACCAGCCAAATGAATCATTAAAATCCGCTGTAAAGTTAGCATGAGCTAATCTCGTTTAATAGACATTTATTTACATTGAAATCGAAGGGCAAACTACCTCACTCCTCATCTTGATTAGTAAGCCTCACTTCCCACTCCTAGGTCTTTGTAGCTAATGGTAGAGGGGATGAAGTCCAAATCGGCCTTCGGGCTGTATACTTTACAGACAGATTTAGAGGAATATTTAACTGATCATAGGGAGAAATTTAACGAACAACTTCTAACATCAACGTTTTGAGTCATGGACGAACATTTGTACATCAAACTGCGTATTACGAATAATTGTGGTAGTTATGAGAAATTGTAATAGCTGATGACGAAGGGACGAGATGACCGCAACTATAAATCATAATGCAGATGCGGTTGGACAAAGGAAATGCAATGCGAAACCATCCAACCGCTTTAGTCAACGATAGATAAACTATGTTGCGAAAGTCTTCCATTTTGAAAATGAAGATTATGATATAATCCAGGGGTAGGAACCTGACTTCCTGATAGAGAACAATCAGGGAAATTAAACACGATGTTTTCCACTTCTCACCGCACGTTTTGTTTCATTCCCCTGACGAAGATACTGGTTTCTGGAACAAAAGAGCGCAAGAGGAAATCTTCAGCGTCACTGAAAGTATTGATTACTGACATAAGCAACAGTGAAGAGGAAAGTGCAGCACAATGTTTGGATGATTAGAGACACCACCAACTCGGAACGGAGAAAGTCCTCTCCTCTACGGATACACGGCGCTATGAAACGTTTCTGCCGACACTTCCTCATCGGTTCCGAAAAGAAAACTTTGATTGAGTCGACGAACGAATGGGGAAAACACAACCCGATCATTGACGTCTCGACCTTGTGATGCACACCGAGTATTGACAGAGTAAAGGGCAATAGACGAGGGAAAGCATCAAAAAGAAAACCCACAGTCTGTTGAGTAGAAATGCGAAGGGACTTTCAAAAAAGCGAGGGAGAGAAATCGGAAGATGAAAGCGCAAACATTGGATGGTAATTCAGAGATATTCCGCACGCAACGCTACAAAAAAACACGAGTTCTGAAGAAGGCATCGAGATGAGTGGTTTCCCAGCTGCGGTCCATTTAAACATCACTGCAAGGAAGTGAATAACAGAACAGTATATGTAACCGATATGAGTATCTACACAAAATACCTGCAAATCAAACGAAAAAGAAAAGATTTCCATTCTAACGAGCAGCAAAGCCCAAGAGAGAGTAAGGAAAAGGAAAGTGTTTGTTAACAGGAGAAATTAGGCGGCATAAGTCTTTCACTTCCAATAGACGCTCTCGGCCTATGATTTCTCAGGAATTAAATTCAGTGATAATATGTTTCGATAGGAATAAAACAAACTACGTCAGAGCGTGTGGCATTGTTTTAAACTAACAAAGAATCTGAATTTTGATCTTACATGTCTCCATTTTCAATTTCACACACTACGACCCAGGTTTCGATGCATAGCATCATCATCAGGTGATGATCATGCTACGCATCGAAACCTGGGTCGTGTGGGTCTGTATTCTCTAGTGATACACGTAGTATCATTAAAATTCTGAGTCCAACTAATTGTGTTTCTTCAATTATGATATACCACCAAGTAAACACCGAAACCATCTATGTTATTTTAGTAGTATACACACTTTCCCGACGGAGGGTTTCCCGAAAAGAAGAAAAAAAGCTTCAAAGCAACATAAATGTGCACGCACAACGGCCTTAGTGAGAAAGAATAGCTTTGGGATTCGACTGATTAGTCACTATAAAGATCAAACAACGAAACCCGAGAATTATTTTCCTAAGTTAAGATGAAACTTCAATGTCAACATCAAGTATCATCATTAACATGAGTCAATTGTAAGGAGTTGCGTTTGCCCCTCCGATAACATGTCTAGCGATGTAATCAAACATCTTGATAACATTAAAGTGCGCAGTCTTCCAAAATACACAAACATTCCTGAATATTCGCACACATATCGACATGAACGTCAACATTTTTTGAGGGAAGGAAGGCAATCTTATTTACGTCAATACGTGTCCTTTACGGGATTCGAACCTCTTTCCTTAGAGGGAGAGGAAAGCGCTCCCGACTGGAGGATGCCACTCGAATTTCTCTCACGCGCGATAACCGACACTTGAGATTCATCGCGCAATTCCAAACATCTCCGCCCGCAAGGACGTGTTTTTCTATTCGGCGACAATATCGACGCTCTATTTTATGCCGACCCAATTCTTAGAGATAGTGAGCAGAAAGATGGTCGCTTTGGGTACTTCACTGACATAATCATAATGACTCAACTGCACTCTTCCATCTCCTTGAAACCATTCCGTCGCCTAAGAAACTAATATCGAATTCAGATTACGCACAGTTGGATTAAAGATGACGGAAATGCTCCTACGAGTGCCACAGATTTTAATCCGCATATAACTTCTGTTGATTGTCACTACAACTAATATCCATTCTATTGCAGAAGAATGAATATTTACAATCGTTTTTTGACACCACTATTTACAATATAAGCTTCCCTAACTATTGATGAGAAAATGGACTCACTTCAAGATTTTAAAGTCACGACCATAACCGTTGTAGAATTTTCTTTCAATTAACAAGTAACACTTCACAAACAACTAAAATTTAACCCAGTTAAAATTCTAATATCTCAATTTTCGATCGATGATAATAAATGGAAGACGCTGAAAGTATATCTCTCGAAGCTGAGATTACGATTTAGAGCATAAATAATGGAAACCTATTGTGGATATATTTTTTCTTCGCCCACAATGAGATTGATGACGATAATATAGACGATTTTTTTAGAGGTACCATTAAATAAAGTCTGGAGATTTAAAAACTTAGAGAAGCGACGGCGATCTCACGGGGGTAATTCCGTGGGTGACGAATAATTTAATGTTTAAATTTAACACCACCTAAGACAAGAAGAAAACGCATATGCTAAGGATTCGAAACCTAGATGGGAGGCCAAATAAATCGCAATTGAGACATTAAATCGCATCTTTATACACTTCTGATAGAACTAAAAGGCGAAAATTAAGGAACAATACAAAAATCCTCACCAACTGACGAAAGAAGAAACAAACTTTAATTCGTACCACTACAATTTCATAATTTTATTCCGCGATCTATTATTTAGTGGTGCGGGTAAAAGTTTGACTTTTCTTTCTTCCACCGTGGATTCCACAAAACGCGTCAGAAGCAGCTGATAGTATAAATCCCAACCTTATGACTCAAATGCCAAACTATTTGACAGCGAAGTAGCACCGCGATTTTGGTCTGAGGACGAGTACGGCAGAGCATCTGCTCACATCTTGAAGCCGTTCCAACAGTCTAAACATCACTTCCGCAAGTGTGGGCGGAATCGGGTCAACTCCACATTTCCTCAGTAAAAGTTAAACATTAACTCCAACACTGCACTTACGTTGCCGATGAGAAGCGATCTCCCGTTGCGATTCATTCTCTCGCCACTCTCTTCTCCGAAAATCCTTGGATCGAGTCGCTGGATGCAGCGCACTATCCCTTCGCCTCTCCCGTGACCAATAACACTCTGCAGACGCCGTCCGATGTGTTTTCTATCTCTCCTTCCGCCTCCCCTCTAACTCCCCACTTCCTTCTCCCCTCTCCTCTACGGACGAGGAATGCTTTATCGCCCTCTCCCCAATAAGACAAAAACACGGGTTTTCCGTGCTGGAAATTAAATGAGATCTCTTTTCAAGTATCGACGGATTATCTATTACCAGGATTTTGAGAGGCGTTCGAAGAAATTCGGTTTTTCTTGGAAGTGGTCCGCGCTGGAGGAGGAAGTTGACAGCAGGGAAGCTGACCCCGGGAAATACCCACTCGGAGAGTAAAGTCCAAACGGGCGAATCGAATAGCGGGATACAGCGTTACGTATAGTAAATAATTGTAACACAGCGTCCGGAGATGGTAATTTTCCACAAAATGACTCATTTTGACGACCCATTTGGGGGTTTCCCAACCTTTTTTCTACCACGATACACGTAAATATTGACCAAAATTCTCGTTACCTAACTATACAATATGCATTCAAAGACAATTCCCATTTTACAGAAATTATTAATGTAAACAAAAGTTTTTATCAGTAATTAAGAGGATTTTCATGACTATTTCTGTTTTTATTTTCTTTTTCGTTTTCGCCACAAAGAGACGTCCCCTTTGAGATGGAAACGGACTACTTTCAAGTTCCACACAATTATAATGATCACTTATTTTCATTTTAAAACGATCTAATTAAACGGCAGGTATCCAGAATTACAGACTTTTGGATTAAACATACGTCAACCCCCAATTAGTACCCCAATAGTAACACTACTCCAGTGGTAGTTCTCATACTACTGTTGCTGTGCATGTTACTAAGATGCTCACATACTTTAACTTCCACAGTTTCTTTACTTCTATCACTAACCCTGTGTAATTGGCTATTTTTCTCGAATAAATGCTTGGAGGATTGCAGTTGAGAGTGCGCGCTATGTCTACCATTAACTTTCCTGATTAATTTTATCATTTAAGATTATATCTGGTCCATTGGATTTAATGGTGATGTCTATCATGATTTCGCTGCCAAAATATTCTTATTATTAACATTATGTATAAACATTGTCAGTGTAACAATGTTCAGGTGGCAAGGATTCAGTATACACTCCTATTTGATAATACCGGAGTCAAACAATGAAGCAACCAGTGACACTGATACTCTTGTCGGTTACGCAATATCAATATAGTCTTGGAATATTCATCACAAAGTCTGTTACAATTCCACAGCTCACCTAAACACAAGCCAACAATCACGTTCACTTTCAGTAAAAAAACACATCATTACAACGTATTCATCGTTATAAAATAACCGGAAAATTAGTTCACACGATGTAAAAGATTCAACAACTTCATCGGATATCAAACAGCATATCACAAAAATTCTCGGAAAATCTCTCCACCGCGGAAAACTAATTGTAAGGATGAATTGCAGTAAATTACAAATTAAACAAAAGGCAGAGATTCTATATGATTACCAGCTTTATTGTACTCGTAGAAGATTTGTCCAAAGCAAATAATTAAAACCGAGTCCTACGCTGTGTTTTAACCAACCTAATATTTTCCGCACAGGTTCACAGAAAAACAAATTTCTGTTCGGTACATCTGAGAGTTAGTTTTATTATTTCTTCGTGTTTCGATTTACATAGCATAATACTAAATTTAAGTATAAAACTTAGTAATAATTAGTTTCGAGTCATAGTTACTCATGTTTAATGAACCAATTAAACTTAAGTAAAACGTGCATTTAAAATGAATTAAGCGTTGTACTTTTTCCACAATTACTTCTTAAATGAAAAAACACGATTAGGCTTCGACGAATGATCGTCATTGTCAGGTCATTCGTCGAAACCTGGTCGTGCTTTCTCATTAAACATTTTGTTGTGGAAAAAGTACACCGCCTCACTTCATTCAGCATGATGATGGATTTCCAGAAGACCTCGCCCATGACCGTGAAAATGTGTTGGAATACCAGAAATCGAAACAAAAAAAATATCGATTTCTGATTTCGGTTCGAGTTCAAGAATTCCGATATTTTCGGTTCGAATCCGATTTCTGTCGATTTCAGTTTTCAGTTTCCGGTTTAAAGCCCTGGTTTTAAACCGGTAAGAATATCAATAGCAACGGAAAGTGGGAAAACTCTCCAAAAGAATTAACTTAAAATGACTGTTTATACAAGGAATTACTTACTTTTTCATCGGAGGACTACATGCATCATGCACATGTAACCATCAGCTCGCATATGAGTGGTTTATTGCCTACATTTATTTACTCCAACATCGATACTGTGCGAAGGAAAACAAATTTACTTGCAAAGTAAACCTTATAAGAATATATAATATCATTCTTCACTTGATGTAATAAACGAGATCTGTTAGCAAAATCATTTCAATCTCAGAATTTGATTCGGAAAGCGAAGAAGTTTCAAATGGCCGCACCTGGACTAAAAGCTGCAGGTTCCCTACTTGTGGCTCTAAACTGCGTTGACTATCAACTAGGCTGCTAGTCATTCTGCCATTATTTCAAAACAATAGCAATCGACGTGTTGGTCGAATGTTAATTTTCTCCATTGCATAACCAAAGTATTTTCAATGACAATTGACCGCACTTAGAACTGGTCATATAATTACATCAAAATATTTGTTACACGAAACATTAAGAAAAACTTATTTTTTCCTTAGGAAATCAGGATCTATGCAATCAGGATCTATGCAACTTAAAGTTAAAAAAATATAAATAGACACGTGCAAATGCACGTGTCTATTCATATTTTTTTGCAATGCACATATCTCACTCGTGTTACAAATAGAATCAGACGACGTAAAGGCATTCTTTCGTTTCTTTCGTCATAATTTGTCATACAGCTTCCATTGACATTCCAAATGACGATCTGCACAAATTCCCACTGAACTTTGCCCCAAATAATCAATACTCAAAAACAAAGATTAGGGTATTTGAAGAAAACCTCTAGGTATTTTCTTAACCTTGGAAGTCGAAAGTAAGTTTTGAACCAAATATTCACACAGCAATAAGTTTATCAGAAATAAAAGTATTTTCATAAGGTGGCCAAAATATGTATGTATCAAGTATGAACACTTTTGGATCTTACATTGACATCTTTTATGACTTCACCATTCTCATTCTGTCCATGCGAAGGATAAATGACGCAAATAAATATACGAAAGAGTGTAATTAAATATTTAAGCAAACCTCCACCAAAAAGACGAAAAATCCAGATATCCCAAAGAGAGAAGAAAATGTTAAACATTCAATAATCACTGGTGTTAGCACTTATGAGTCAAAGCTTAATTTTTATGTGAAAGCTGTGTTGAAATAAACAAAATTTTAATTTCACATTCCCTTCGACATAATTTTTTCAGGAAGCAAAGAATTATGTGACTGAGATCTTCGAATGAAAGCGAGTCACTCTTAAAGAAATGCTGATTTATTGTATATATAAATATAGATAATAAATTCTAATATTTCTGTTCTCTGAAAACGTGTTAGGGGTTTACGATTGTGAATATTTTGATATCAACTTTCAAACCATTATATTGGTCTCTAGCCACTTGCAAGAGCGCTTGCGTGGACCGCAATTCACATTCTTTGCATCGATAAGTCACGCGCAGTTGAATTTTCTTTCGAGAACTGTCAGCATAATTTTCTATTCTAACCAAGTAATTCACGTGAATATTACGTAATTAGACAACAGCGACATGTGCTTATCTAACGTGTCGTAATGCATTTCAAGTAAATTAGACGATGAATTTCAAAAGTGGAAAACAAAAGATTAAAGTTTAGAAAACGTACATACTTGTATAAAATTGATTTTAAGGAACAAAATTGGCAACAGTATGAGCAACATTTAAACCCATTTGATCGAAGACCGAACTCGAAACTTATCTAACGCATAAATAACGTTTTACGGGAATAACTCCGATTAATCCACCGCAATCAGAGATTACAGAATCTTTGTTTCCAAGTTGTCGTTTTGCGGTTGGAAAATTTGTCCGAAAAAGTAGGAAACTATTAAGTATTATAAGTAGATAACTATTGTTATCACTATGGCTGCTCAAATTTGCAGGAACACTGTAGCGATTTTCTTTGCTTATCGAAGGTATGACAAATCAGATAATTTCATGAGTAAAATATAGGAGAAATGTAAGGGACCAAACAGAGAGAATACGAAGAAGAATAGAAGTGTTATTTACAGTGCTTCCTATACTTTAAAAATACAGCTAAAATATTATTCCAAAAACAAAATCAGGAACAAAGTTGTTTCAGTTGAAGCAGAACTTGAAGATTAATTTGGACAAAAGCTGAGCAAAAGAAGAAAATGTACACAACATACACATATTGTGTATGACATACACGAAACGGTATTAATACATAGACACTGACACACCACTGTCCCAAAGTAAAAACCTGATAACTTTGAATCACTTCCTCTTATTCTGTCAATAGATTTGTAAAGAAAGCACTAATTTTAGCTTTTTCATGAGTCAACGTCTGCTTAAGTTAAGTGGTCTCATCGTTTCCTGAATTAGTGCAGAAAATATACTCAACAAGCATCAATTCTGTTCATAAGGTAACAAATATGCAAACGTACTTCACTGCTTCAGTCCATACAAATTCCATATTCGCAACTCAAGGCTCTCTTGTGAGTGAACCAAGTTCGTACCTCGCAAAGTTCACATATCGAGCTGTCCGTAGTTCGAGACACTACTTTCTTAAGTACTACTGTACTCGCTTCGGCGGTATATGTACCAAAATTGGAACTTTTTTAAGTGTCAGAGGGGCAGATAGAAGTTTAAGTGTGGTCATTATCAAGCACATAAGTTAGTATCAAAAATAACGCAAAATTCTAGGACTAATTTCGGACTAATTAAGGGCTCCGCTGCGGAGGCCGGGGACCCATCCGCGGCCCCAATACTACGGCAGTTTTCCCTGGGAAAATATTATTGTCACATTACATTGCAATTACGCTGCCGCGCCGTAGCGAAACTTCTGTACTCATGAACAAAATTCTCTTTCCTCAGAGATATTCAAATATTTTGAGCTAACGCGGAGAAACCAGGGCATATTCTGCACACGAAAACAAGAAAGTTTGCCAAATTTTCACCTCCACCTGTTGATGTATAATTTTTTGCTATTCGTTAAATGCTACATTATTATCTACACTTCAGAGCTTTGGTGGCATAATTTACGAATACGAATACGAAAGCAGAGAACTTGTAATTATTTATCTTCCGATGGGCTGCATTTACTCTATGAAAGACTTCGCGGACCGCAGATAATGTATGCACTTCGATGTATTTTAACACAGCAATTTTACAGTAATTTTTATCCTAATTTTTTCATCACAAAATGTTTACAGTGATTATTTATAGTGTTATTATCATATTATTTATATGTAGTTTCGAATTTTAGGTAATTTTAGCACGAAATTTAACTTTTATCGCATCATTTATCAACATTCAGAATGGAAATTGAAGTAAACCTTGAGGAAAGAATTAGCCATTGAGCATTGAACAAATGAAAGAGCCGTAGTTGTCCTTTGGGTTGGTACACATTTCCAAAATAAATTAATACATATCTCCAACATAAAGCCCACGCAATTAATCGCGATGTTTTCCTCATCAACACGTTCAAGCTCCTCTAGCCCACCTCCGCATCGCCCACGTGACCTTTCTCGGAAATAGTTATTTTTCCTTTTGGATTCATCTCAATCTCCAAGGATACAGAAGAGGAAAATGGCCAACCGACCTCTTTTACACGAGCGACGAAAAAATCCTTTCGCGAAAATAGTTTCGTAATAAGATTTTGAATATTACTTCCCCCGCGAAGGTTACGCGTCTTTTTTGCTCATTCTAAACGTCCCCTTTTGCTGTCATTTCCGGCCCTTCTTTGGTTGAGGCAATTTGCCGCGCGGAGGAAAGGATAATTCGATTGGCGTGAAATTGCGCGGTGAAAAAGGAATTTCAGACATCAAGTCCCTGGATTTGCGAAGGCGAGGGGCTTTATCAAATGTAGGGAGGGATGCGGAATTTCATTCTTCCTTGACACATTGAAAATCTACACAAAATACGTCGCTACCGACAGATGTCTCTTGCTAATCTTACAGAAAGAAATTACGATAATAAAACGACTTTATTCGGGTGAAACTGAGACAACAAAGACTCTTCTTTCGTCCAATCTTCACTAATAAGAAATTTAGAAGAAATATCTTGAAGAAAACTACTTGTAGGCTAATATACCTAATTATGCACTAAAGAAAAAGTACACAGCAGGAAAACACCAACGCCAATGAAACAGAGATAGGGGTGTGAAACCTGAGAAACCTACTGATATTTAACTAAATTCTAAGGAAAAGGCAGGATAGATCTGAAGGCAAACAAATATGGCAAGGACAAATTATCACGAGTACATAGAAAAACAAATAGAAATAAATATACATAAAAATAACTGCAAAAGGACATAATGTTATTCCTTTGGTATCAGCAGCACGACTTCATTGTGCAAAGAAGTTCACCTTTCCTTAATCCTTGAAATATAAATAATTAGGTTACAAGACGGGTCAGTATAAAAATGGCAATACAATTTCAAAAGTGATGATAATATAACGGAAATTAAAGAGTTCACTACTAGTAGTGGTAATCAGGTTTGTCAGCGTAAACTGATAATTTCAAGGTAAACTGACGAACAATGTAAACACAAAATCACGTAGGATAATAAACCTTATCAGAAAAAATATGCCTATTTGAAGCTGAAATGACATCTCTACGAGGGAAAAAAACAAGGCTGAATTTAATAAATTAGAATTTTGGAACTTTTTCAAAACTCTAACGACTCTAAATAACCAAAGAAGTAGTGGTAGCTGAGCTAGTTTAACAATGTGTCTCCACTATACCCTTTTCTAGAACCCTCTTTGTGCCCTGAGTACCTTCAGAAAAAGCAACGAGACCTCTTTTGGATTGATTTTAGACAAGGTCTCAAAATGTATCAATAATTACGACCGAAATAATTGCCGAAACATTTTAGATTAAATTAAATGTCTATTTGGACGTTCAAAAAGAGATGGGAAATATTACACAAGGCTCTACAGACATTTAAAGAAAAGTTTAAATGAAATATATCGGAAGAATGTTCAGTTATTTTTCATGTCTTCACGTACAGTAAATCGTATAGTTGACTATGATTCCTCCAGGATAATAACCGGCCATTACATAACGTATATTCCAGCTGTGAAGAATAGAGCTCTAAACGAAATAAAGTGGGCAAAGAATTTGAATGAAGAGGACGGGATGGTAACAGGTTGGAAGAAAACCAAGCATAAGATCGGAGGCAAGCGTTTAAATTCCCAGTCGCCGATGGAAAAGCGGCGGTTTCATTAACGAGAGGTGCCATAAACTCGATGAAGTTGAGAGGGTTTCATTAGATAGGGAGGTCATCCTAGTTCATCGGCTAATGGTCAGCCAATAAGTGATCGGACGGGGAGGAATGTATCGCATCTTCTTCCGATGCAGCTTCAAATTCGTGCAAGACCGATCTGAGAAACACAACGTTTCTTCTTTGTCAGTCATTAGTTGCGAAGATAATTTCCCACATTCGACTCTTTCCATTAATTTTATGAAATGATTTAAAACAGCATTACGAAGTAAGAAGAAAGTGAGTTCCACTAGGGCATAACTCATTCATCTGACCGCATGTGAGAATCAGCAACAAATGGTTGAACAGGGGTACAGATGCTGAAAACACCAACCTTAATCCGAGCCAGACGCTCTCACCTAACCCGTGATTTTCAGAAAGTGAATCTTAAGAAAGTGAACTTAAATTGGTTAACAGAAAACCGTGGATAAAACCCTGAGTCAGGAGCCATGAACTAAAGTTTTCCGGCAGGAAGTGAATTTATTCGTCGTCGTCGTCCATGCTGAAAAGGTATTCTAAAGACTACGAGTAGTAGTAGTAGTTGGATTTAAGGTGCTTCGACAGCTGAGGTCATTTTGCACCTTGTCTATAAAGATATTTAATCCACTAAAAACTGTTTTACTTCACCTTGGAAAATAGGAGAAGGTAAAAGCCTCGTTCTTCACTGTACTAGAATGGTGGCGTGAAAACATGATTAAAAAGCANGTTTTACTTCACCTTGGAAAAAAGGGGAAGGTAAAAACCTCATTCTTCACCGTACTAGAACGGTGGCGTGAGAACATGATTAAAAAACATTAAATATTTTAAAAACATAGAGATAAATATTTAAAACTTTAGCAGAAATGCATAGTTCAATCTTTGTAAAAGGAGAACTGTGTCAATTTGTGCAAGGGCTTGTCTTAGATTTTTGTAAAAAGGCCTGTGGCATTCATAAAGGACATAACTCTGTCTATCATCTCAGAATCATTCCCAAGAATTTCCTGAAGTATCACTGTTCTCAAGTGTTTATGTCGATCTTCGGAGAAATTCTGGCATTCTGTGAGAATGTGTTTTACAGTTAGAAGGGAGTTACATTCCTCACACTGAGGTGGAAGTCTAGGAATGGAAAACAGGTAAGAATGTGTAATGACACTGTGTCCTATTCTCAGTCGAGTTATGACAACTTCCTCCCTTCTACTGCGCCTAATAGAAGAGCCCCAGGGTTTAATATCCTCCTTAATAGCTCTAAGTTTATTCCCAACAGTGGAGGACCAGATTTGCTCCCACTCTTTCAATGCAGTGCATTTTAGATGGTTCTTGAGGTCATCTGGGACCACCTCTTCTATATCTATTCCGGGCCTTTTTATAGCCTCTTTTGCCCTTTTGTCTGCTGCTTCATTTCCTGCGATATTCACATGAGCAGGAGTCCAAATGAATTTTACAACTACACCCCTGGTGTGTAGCGTGCTCAATTTATTCTGCACTTCCTGGACAAGTGGGTGTGAAGGTTCATATTTTGTAATGGCTCTAAGGGCGCTCATTGAGTCCGAACAGATTAAAATTGGTGTCTCCGAGTCCATAGAGGATTCCAATGCCAGTTTGATAGCTGTTAGCTCAGCAACAAATATGCTGCTCAAGGGGTGTAGTTTAGCAGCATGTGATGTCTGAGATGAAACATATGCACTTGCACAGCCTCCATCAGACTTGGAACCATCAGTATATATTAGGTTAAAACGTGGGTATTCTGATATTGCCCTTAAAAAATTGCAACGAAGCTCATTAGGAAGTGCGTTGGCTTTTCCCCTCTAAAGACTACGACTTGAGAGCCAAATACGGCCCGCGAATATGTTAGTAGTGAGAATCTTAAGTGATCTTAAAACGATTAGGAATTTTTTAAACTATACTAGGCAAAACTCTTCTACATAAACATATTCATTAATAACATTTCGCCGCTGGAAGTACTGTGAGTGTAAAAAATTAAATCATGAAAAAGATAACTTCCGTTACATCGGAATCTCGATACATAGGAAGCATCATGAGAGTTATCCTGCGTGAAACTAGCTTTACACCGCTTTATGGTATGCGATTGTTAGCTAAGATATGGAAATAATTTCGCTTACATTTACAATTCGTAGCATAAAATGTGTTGAATGTTTCAATGAATAAAATAATCGTAGAACAAAATATGTTAACGAGAATAACAGTGAAAACTGGTGAGTCTGGTTTACTTTTGTCTAGACGTTTTTTTTAATAGAAACAGCCACATTGCGTATTTAAAACTATCTATGCAGTACAAACTACGATATTAAAAACAAGGAGAATATTCTAGGATATTCACTAGACATCCCCCACACATGAATTGTATCCATATCGTTGTGGGGTTAATTGCAGGAGTGGTCTCATAAAACTAAAAAATGCCCTCGATTAACTTTTATTTATTATTGTTGTTACACTGATAGTAATTTTACTATTGTTGCTACAAAACGAAACAAATCATAATAAACGGAATGCTAATTTAGATTCGACAAACACATTCTTAACGAATAAATTGGTAGATTGTCTGTGTAAGTACCCTGCAAGCCGCCTTTCGGCGTGTGGCAGAGGGTGCATGCATCGATAAAAGAACAAGGATTACGAGAATGAATAACGGTTAGCAAATTCACACAAAGAATGGTAAGAAGATAAACTGGGACGGATTCGCCAACCTTTGGAAACGCTGACTTTCAAATCATCTCTTCAGTTTTCAATGGGAAATAAAAATAAATTTTCAGAAGGACAGCTTCACTGGTTACCATAGTGATCGCAACTTCTAAATAGTTTTATTGAGCGATCGTACAGTTTTGCACGACTTTCTAACGTCGAATAAGCATCCACAATCGATATATGACTGACATTACTTGCAACAAGTATGACTTGGCGTCTTTTCGATGCTCCTCATACGTATTTTTCTACTTCGCTCGTTTTCAGTAACTTATCAACAACAATCTCATTCCATGAAAATCTGTACCTCGAAGACTTCAGAAGTAATTAATGTAACACAATACATGAATACCAATGTAACCAAATAAATTAAGTCCCTCACAGTAAATACTTGAACATTCCATTTTTCCTACGGAGCGATTAGATGGAATTATTTATAGCTAAATATATTAACAGTATGACTCGAAATAAAATCATTGAAAGGGATAAAAGATAAAAAGTTAAACGATGAAAGTATAATAAGACTTATATTAATAATAATCACCAGTTTATTTCGGGCGAATTTTAGTCTCACAATTAACCTTTGAAATAACTCAATCCAAACCTACACATATATTCGTAGAAAATGTAGTACATCGACTCTTAGTTAAATATAAACTTACAAATCCAATAACACTGGAATCTATCATAAAGAAACTAAAGTAATGAGATGCACTAAAGGAAAGAAAGCTAAGTTAGCGATCAGAGTAGATGGTGAAAAACTAGAACAGGTAGATAATTTCTCTTATTTGGGATGCGTTCTTTCTTGGGATGGGAAGTGCACAAATGAGGTTCGAAAAAGGGTAGCACTGGCCAAGGAACGAAGGGAACTGATGACTAGAGGACTTGATATAGAAACCAGGAAAAGATTAGTAAAATCCTTAGTGTGGAATGTTTAGCTGTATGGGTGTGAAACGTGGACCTTACGGAATAAGGATATCAAAAGATAAGAGGAATTCGAAATGTGGGTATGGCATCGAATGGAAAGGGTAAGTTGGGTTTCTATAAAAACAAACACAGAGGTACTAGAATTGGTTGAGAAAGAGAGGGATTTATTCGAAGTAATTAAACGTCGACAGTGGGAAAAATATTGAGAGGAGAGGGACTACAGAAGAAGGTAATAGAGGGTAGAATGCAAGGGAAAAGACAGAGGGGAAGAAGGAGGTAAAAGATGTTAGATGACAAAAAAGGTGGGATGAGTTATCAGGTAAGGCTTTGAATAGGGAATATTAGGGCACGTGGACCTTTCGAAAGGTGGGAAACTTATGTATATGAATGTCATGATGAAGTAGCCACGCATTTACGCATTCAAAGTATCACATTTGCATCTAATCTGAATGTATCGAAAGAATGGAAATTGAGAGCTCCGAGCACTTCCTTCGAGGAAACTGACCTCGCTATGCTGGCAAATACCACAAATCACCTTTCCAAGAATTATCTCACAAGTTACGAGAAGAATTGTCGGAATCCTTCCTTACCTTTGCCTCTTTTGAAGAAAATAAAACGAAGAAATGAATAGCCAAATCTTAGGAAGGGATAACCAATAATAATTCCAGTTTAAGGACGAACAAATATTCACATTCTCATAAATAAAGACTAAATTTGTAATTGTAACTCAAACACATCGGTGCAGATGACGAGTGTAGATAACATGCTCAGATATTCTGGACGATAATCAACAATTTGTTAGCAATTGTCAGATATCGGCACTCTCAATGAGCATAAAGGAAACCCATATATATCCATAAATATGATTTCAATTAAAGGTAAACAGGTTTTATCGGGTCAATTGCATGCTAATATATGCCTGAAAATATCGTGTTACGCAAACGAATGCAGTGGAGTTATATGGTTCGAAATAAGTAAAGAAAAGTTTCTTGCACAGAGGCCAGCTTTATTGCATTCCACACGTGTGACGTCATCGTAGAAAACACTAAACCGCAATCAGCTTTCCGTTTCCACTCACTCGGCTAAATCATGCATCCCAAGTTAAGGTGTAGATGATTCTGAACATGCAGAATTAATTGACGCGATAAATATAATAATGATTATTTCAATTTAAGAATATTTAAATGTAAATACCCAGTGATAAAATGATTTAAATACACAAAACAATTAGCCAGATTTAACTAATAATATAACAACTCCAAAAACAATCACAAGTTAATTAATAACTTTAGATGGTTTAATAAATAATTGATTATTAATTTTAGATGGTTTTTGGAGTTTTGTTTTATTAATTAAATAAAGATTCAGTGGTCATTTCCACTCTACCAGTCCGTTAGATCTACAAGTATGGTTGCCGCATGTAGTAAATTCGACAGAATTTAAGGAAGGCGATGAGTGCAGTTAAAACAGGGATAGATTGAACTAAAGAGATGGTGACTTGATTAAGGTGAGTGGTATAATAATAAAACGTCTTTATCGAAGGGCGCGATTGAGACTTGCTAGTCCCTTCTTACATCTGACCCTTTGCCATTGAATATTTAAAAGAAAGCGACGTCATATAAAAGATCTTCTCTAGTGAAAGTATTACTCCGGTTCTCTTTGGGTCGTACAAGGGAGGTGCCAGAAATGATGACGAGCAAAAATATCCGCCGTCCAATAGGATATTTATGAATTTCCAGGGAATGAATACACTGGCAGCTAATCTTCTAAGGATACATTATTAGTTCTCATACACAGAACTTTCCAGGAAAATAAGAATACATAGATTACATAAGAGGAATCTATAGACAAACGTTACAAATGAAAAGAATTAACTACGCCCGTCTTAAGTTATATTACATATTAATCTCAAAGCATTCCGGAGATTTTTTCCGTTAAAAATGCGTACGTAGTCATTAAGATGCAATGTTTCGAAAACCGGGGACAACGTGCTGTAACGAACGCTTAAAAAAGAGCGATTAGAGAGGTTAACGTAACAAGAAACGTGATTCGAGCAATTATATTATGCAATTTCTTCAGTAAGCAATGATCACCATGAGAATGCGACTTTTACATCTGAGAGTCCACGCATCATCCGGCGATTACTCGTTTTTCAAAAGAAACGGAACCCGGCGACCGAATGATTGTGTATTTCCTGAAATAACAACACGATAGCGCTAACATTAAAGAGGATGCGCACAGAAACATGAAAAACTCTTGACCTCTGTCACAGAGAGTGCCGTTGCTCGTACCAAGTACTTTCTCCGATAAGGAAATGCTGAGAGAAACTCTCTTAGGTCTGCTAAGCGAATTGCACTGAGTCATCCAAGACACTTTAAAATTCAGGATATATGTGGAATATTTAGAGATATTGTCAGAATTTATCAAGACATCTAAACACACTGAATACGAAGTACTACCAAAAAGTCCTCCCGGAATTATAATCACGCAAGTAAACGAACACAGTTACTGATAGTACGAGGGTTGGCCAAAAAGTCCCACATTTTTTCCCAGCCAAAACCAATGCTAGTTATTCAAAATTGTAGCTACAAATTCTTCAACGTTTCTTGCATATACGTGCATAGTTCTCCTGCAGATAGCATAGCTGTGGGAAGCTTTCAAAATGGAGTCTGACCGTGATACACTTTACAGACAACGTGCTGTGATTCAAGTTCTGTGCGTAGAGAAATGAACGGTAGGGAATATTCACAAACGTTTGTGCAAAGTCTATGGAACATCTGCAGTCGATAGGAGTAGAGTTGTTTCATGAATGAGTGAATCAGAAAGCGGTTGAAAGTGAAAACTTGGGTCCATAACCAGAGCGAGGACTGGTACCGACAGGGCATACATGCCGTAGTGAATCGCTGGAGGAAGGCAATAGAAGTTGAAGGAGATTATGTGGAAAATTTGAGCAGATAAAATGTCATGCGTGCAGATAAAACATCATCATTCTTTAAAAGGTGCAAATTTCAGGTTTGCAGAATCTATAGTTAGGAACCGCTTTCACTGAAGTGGCGCTCGTTGCCCACTTGAGAGACCCATGTTACTGTTAAGTGCTGCTAGGTGAATTTTTGTACATTCTTGTTGAGTCAGTATGTCAAGAGGCCTTATTCTAAGCAGATGCGTTCTTCGTAGAAGAACGGTTTTTCATTGTTCTGTTTACTTACGTAAGCGATTTTGTTAGGCTCATACACTGCCAATAAAATATTCATTTTCTTATCAAAAGACATACGAAAGTTGAAGAGAGAGGCTAGTGGTAAAGGTTTCAAATGGGTATTAATGGATATATTACAAATATATGTCTACAGGAGGTTATAAGTCCTTTTGTTAAACTTTTTCAACTCATTTTTTGTAAATTTCAACTCCACTCGGTGTTTACTCGCAAATAAGATTTGCCACGGCGATTGAATTACTACTCATAAGTTTTTTATCGTTTAATGGGTGAGCGAAACAGTTAAATTGGCTCTGTCAAATTTTTGTGCTGTTTGTTTTATTGAATTATTACCAGATATAGCAACAAGGTCATACATTTAAAAGTCAAAGAATTAACAAAAAGTTTATAAAATAAAAATACAGAACAAAAGAAAGAATGTCCCCGCTAACCTATTAAACGCTTTGACACTTATATCAGTAATTTCATAACTCAGTGATATATGCGTCCTCAAATGAATACGCGCTGATAAGGGGGACACTCTCGTTAAAGCCTTGAAAACGATTCTTTTATAGCGAACATTTCAAAGCATTCTGGGGATTTCTGTCGTGCATTTCTAAAAGTGTCTCCTCTAAATGAGAGCAGGTTGATTTTCATTTGTCTTACGGAATTCATTAACAGGTGGAAATTATCCTGAAAACGAATAATTCGTTATAAAAGAGGCAGAGCTGAGTGTCGAGAGCAAATTTTACGATTTCGATGACTATCGGAATCGTTACGAAGGGAATAAATAACAAAAATATCACAGTATTGATTCAGTACATCCCGATGATCCTAACGAGTAAAAATCAGGATTACTATGAAAACACCAAGGCTCACCAAAGTCTCAAATCCGAAGAGAAGATTGTTCTGTCGTTAGCTCAATAGGTTAGAGGTCGCCAACTTTGTCCCCACCGCCCACTAGAGGGCGTTTAAAGTATCCATTTGGGCGGTATTTCCCAGATGAGAAATCGACAGTCGATGCCGGAAATGAACGTAAATTCGTAATTGTGGAAATCCAAACGCTCTTCCAAATTACGGTAACGAAAGATGTTTCCCGTGGAAAAGTGTTTCTACAATATTGATGATCTTATATGAAGATAACGTAACAACGTAAAATAAATTGAATGAAATATCCATATTATAATAAGTACCAGCTTTTGCTATGTAACTCATCGAAGGACTATAATTCTGAACGTTTCGTTCGTATTTTTTTTTATTTTTCAACGAAGACATCGATTTACACAACCATGTCTGGTTGTATTGTGTAAGTGAAGGTGTCAATGACCATTATTCTTCTTATAAATCCTTTTTATGTAAGCGCTAAATTAAGTTATTGGGATATGGATGGACGGAAGAGACATTGTACTGTACGGAGTTGAGCGTTAAACAAAGAAGTCGTTTGGTGGGTTGGAGCAATCGTCCGGCAAATAGGAGATCCGAATTCGAGTCCCGGCCTCGTCAAACTCCTCTCTTTCCATCCTCTCAACTGAGGCCATACGTAGTCAGACAATAAAATCATACTTATGTGGACTTACTCTGCTATACATTGATACCCTTTGAGCTGGCTATCGGCATGTGGCTATCCACAGACAGCAATTTGGATCGGTGAGGAAAGCAAAGGCAAACTACCTCACGCCTCATCTTGCGCAGTACGCCTAGTTCCCACTCCTCAACTTTAAGCAGCTAATGGCGTAAATAGAGAAGTGGAGAGCAAACTACGGCCCGCGAGCCAAATCCGGCTCGTCGCACGCTTTCTTTTGACCCGCGATCATATTTGTAGTCTAAATCATTAATAATCATAATTTAATTGAAATATTCTAAATTGCCAAAAATAATCAACTTGCGCTCTCTTACTTCACGAAATAATTATTATTATTAGCAGTGGTAGTGGGGTTTTGGGTGTTAAACTCCCCAAAGCCAAAATGGGTTTTAAAATCTCTAGGTTATAATATAGATGAGATTCCATCCTCATTACATCTACATCTACAATGGTGCACCCTGTCTGCCGCCTTTCGGCGTGTGGCAGGGGGTGTAAACACCAAGCGTTCGAGTTACCTCTTTAGCTTATTGTTATCGCGTATCGTTCGCGGAAAGAATGAGTCCCAAAAACGACTTGTCCTCGCATATATTTCTCTTGTTTTAAGCTCGGATAGGTCGAAGTAGCAGAAGGGGGTCGCATAATACCGATTACGTCTTCCGCAAATGTACTTTCTCTGAATGTATCAAGCAATCACAGCGTAATCTCCTTTCTTTCGAGGACTCCCAACCTGCGTCTGAGACCATTTTCGTTACGCTCACTAGGGCCGAAGTTTACCTGCCCCAGGGATATAGACAATTTTTCGTTTACATCATGGCTCAGAAACACTCACACCAGAGAAAAACCCTGGCTGCGCCCCTGATATTAGTGAGATTCAGGATAAGATAAGAATAGTCGAGAAATATAGTATGTACATTCTGGAAAACATTTTGGACCTGTCGGTTCGAGCAAGGTGCTACCTGGTCCGTCGTGTTTGAGCACCACTGGTGTGGGGGATTTAGCCAGCCTTGTTGACTTTAAAGATTGACATCAACATAGGAACTACTTTGCAATGATTTCCGTTCACTCTTTTTTCTCAAGGATCTTTACGAATGATTAGCAGTGGCCTAGTGACCAAACAAGGAATTAATATTCTCTGAACGATTTTCCCTCGAAAAATTTACCAATATTTCGGATGATGAGATAAGAACCGCTATTTAAAAAGCATATTTAAAAGCACCATAAGATAAAATGTTTCTTAAAAATTGAAAAAAAATGAGGGCTCGAAAAAGCATGTCACAGCCTTTGTAAAACTGTTTTTTTTAACAGTAGTGGTGAAACTTTGTGAATGGCACGAAAATTGTTCTCCAAGTATGAAGGAAAGTCAGGGATACTTGGAAAAAATGGTTACCGAATCAAAGAGCAAATACGAGCGTGAACGACAAGCGCGGATAAAAGACAATTTCCTACGGTTGTGAATGACGATATCAAAGCAGCAATTACAGTTCGGATGAAAGAGCGCGAGTTGCTATAAACAATCAATGATCCTTGGCGTTCAACTTAAGGGCAACGAAAGAAGTAGTATAGCGGATATCCTTGACCTGACCTTGACGAGGATGACAACGTTAAAAGAGAGATGGTGTGATTCCGTTAGTCTTGGCAAAAGCATACGACAAACGAATGCGTTAGAAGGGACACGGCGATGAAGCATGTGTTCCTTAATCCTTGATGGAAGAAGGAGTCTAAAAATTGCACTACTAAAAACACTTCTTTATTACTAGATAAAGATACTGAAATAAATTATTAGGTCCGCTCACTCTCTTTTCACGCTATGAGTACTATGAGTACAAAAGCATACAAATAGTTTGCATAATATTCTCATTTCAGAGCAATCTTAAAAAAAAAAACAATATATCTCCATAGTCAATCAAATATTTTTTCGAATTCACTACTGAAGTTTTTTGAAAGTCAAATTTTATAAATACCAATTAGTACAGCCAACGCTATTACATCAAATTCTGCGAATATCAATCGAACCAATTAAATTACAGTAGAGTACTCGATTATCCGAGGTTCCTTATTATCCGAGGCACGTTTGTGTGTTTTGCCTTTTCCACTTACACACACACACACACACGTTCCGGCAGACCGCTTAAATTACTTTAGCTAAAACTGCACCATAGCAGTTCAGCATAACAAGCAAACGTCGCCATAATATTCTGGAGTCAATCGGATAACAGAAGTGAGAACTGCATCTGGACTACAGACTATATTATGAAGGAAATCATAAATATTTTATTTTAAAAAGTTTTATGTCGAAGTAATTTTTCAACTGTAAAACACGTTGCACAACGGTTAGGCATAGAAATAGCGTGTCTAATTCATAATTTACATGCGCAATACTTCCGTATTATCCGAGTTTTCGATTATCCGTGGTGGACCCGGTCCACATTAATGCGGATAATCGAGACTTACAAGGAGTAGTTTGGAAATGTACCCGAAGCAACAACTTTTGAAATACTTTAACAACATATAATTCGATTAGCATTCACCAAAGCCTTCGAGTGGCCTCGAAGAATGTCAACTTAAAGATCAGATGAGAGGAGCTAACAGATCGCAACAGGAAAACATTGGAACTAGTTCCATTGCCCTTCCGATTGGCTAAGGAGGTCCCCAGAATTGGGCCCTTTCATCCGAATTGTAAGCACACTTTCTCCCGCTTTTCCTGCCGAGAAAGTCTCCCGCCAATCGATCAGATCCGTGAAATTAAACATTACGAAAGGTAAACAAAATCCACGCTTTATTTCTCCGTATTTCATTATGGACTCTTTTCCTTGAATTCGTACATTGACGAATGCTTAAAAGAGATCGGCAAACTACTCGTTGGATTGCGTAACAGAGATTATAATTGCTAAAGATTATTAATTCGGAAAGTACTCAGGTGAGGTGCGTATACTAATCTAGGAACATAACTAACAAAATAGACTTACGTAGATACTTATTTCTTTAAGTTGCGTCAATTCGTAGATCCCTCACTATTAACTGATTCATGAAGTGTACATTTCATAAAGTCTACCCCAAGTACGCCCCAAGACACCCTATACGAAGAAAACGTTTTAAAAACTTCCGCGAAAGAAAAATGCACATTACAAAATTAAGTGATGAACGTCGTTGGGGAATTCGTTATAAATACTCATACAGAGCGAATGTTTTAATTTAGGATCTCTATCGTTAATTTAAGATACGAAATGGTGTTGAACACTGCAAAACGAAAGCTGCTATCTACTTAGTTCACCTAGTCTCAAATGCGCCCTTGATACAGTACACGTGTTATCCTGAGCTCAGCTTTAGAAAGATACGATGTAATATGTGATCACAAGGCTACCGCCAAGGAAACTCACCAAGCAGACGAAATTTCCACAATTATGTGACCAAGCTTAAGTCACGAATTTCACGCAAAAACATTCAAAGCAGAACTTTGAGAAGTAGAGAACAATCAAATTGCACGCGAATCGAACGATAGAAAAGTAAACAAAGATGTTGAAAGGTCAGAAAATCCATAAAATCAATTTCCATGTCAAAATAATTATTCTGATTAACTGTTACTACAAGTATTATGAAGTCCCAAGATACACTACGAATTTGACAACGAAGATTTCGGCGGAAAAAGCAAACAAACCTTTTACATAATTCCAGGACTTAAATCGGGTGCCTTTAAGAAATTAAAAGAACTAAGAAAATGAACTACAGAAGTCTCCTAATGCATGTTCCAAAACGAAGCCAAAATGCGAGTGGAGCAATCTTTTACTCAATTACCGCAATTCAAAATTCCCGGGGAGAGACTATACGTGCGATGTGACCTAATTCGTCGAAGCGCAAGTTTAAACGACAGTTATACACGAGCGATAAGAGATGGTTATGCGAACAGTAAGACATGACTCAGTTTGAGAAATTCTTAATCTTGAGAACACCTCTACATTTCTATGCAGAATGAAGATAGCGGGGAAAATAAAAACGAAAGACGTCAGGTAAATGTCAAATGTACGAATATCTTCCTAATTTTAAGTGCAATAGAGACGAGGGGAAACAGTAGTTTCTCATTCATAAACAAGGACGTCCACAATTGTTCGAAAACAAGGAAGAGAGCTTAATAGTGTTAAATAAGTACTGGACCTCAGCAGACAATCAGAAGCATTGGAGGAATGTAAACAGAGGAACCCATCGGCCGGATGTGCCATCTCTGTGTGACCGAGATGTAAGTGCCGCTCTCCACGGCATGCCTTCGGACGGCATCGGCCTTTTTTTGTTCCTAAGGGTTCAAGGTGAGAGCGATTCGATAAATCGACTTTGTCATCGTCAGAGCGGTGACACGCACAGGAAAGATTTCCTCGTCGCAAAAAAAGAAGCGATCTCGTGGGAAACCGGTCCAGGGCAGTTCTTCGAAAGAGGTGAGGTATTCTGGGAAAATATGGGGAAACTGAAGGCGGAAGTTGAAGAAAGGTCAAAGACGTTGATGGCGCCAAATCAAAGACTCCAAAAAAATTATTATTATTACTAAAGATGAAAATGCTTGGATTGCATTTAGAGATAATATGACCTACAACGATAATTTAAGGAACTAAAATAATAAAGGAGGGTTTACAACAAGATTACATTTAAAATAAGACCCTTATAAAGATATTATAACAATCGAGTATTAGAAAATGTAGACTTACTTCGTGTCAAGTATATTGCTTGTAGAGTAAATTAATTAAGTAGTCTCCCGTAAATAGTGCATATCATAGAGTTTATCATAAAGTACCACAAATAAAGGGCAATTTAGTTCATAAATTTATACCATGAAGACTTATTACAAAAGCCTTGGTATCAGATACATAAAAACTAGTATAAATTAAAAATTGAAACATCTTTAAAAAAAAACATAATTGATTAAAATAGAATTGATGAAAGAAGCCGTGACTAGAAACTTCATAACATTCCATTACACTAATAGTAGAAATACCTATGTTAAAGTTTCACAAAATCATCATATATATAAAAAGCAAATGTCTGTCCGTCCGTCCGTCTGTCCGTCCCCCTATTTATCTCAGAAACGGCTTGACTTAGAGATCTGAAACAAACTGCATTGTGTTTCTAAGATGCTTAAGCCCCCAGGAAAACTATTTTCATCTCCGTAAAGACCCGGGTTCGAACCCAGGAGCACAAAATACGTTTCCATAAGAGATATACGTAAATTACGTTTTCATGACTTGCAGAGGTCGTTTCTTTTACAAAATTAAATTAGAAACAATGGTCCTACGAAATTGAGACAAGTGTCACAAGAAAGGAAAATAATCACAGATTCTTATTTTAGTCGTGAAATATTGATATAGATCCGAAATTTCAAGGAATTTGATAAAACACACGGAAATTTCGTAAAATATTTGGGAAATAAACAACCCAACCCTTTAACAAGGCCATTATTGAATGTCGATTTCATGAATTATCCCATATAAGTGCACGGGGATAATCAATTCTTATAATTATTATAAGAAAATTACGTAAAGTAAGTATGACTTGAAAACAGTAGAATAAATATTATAAATAGTTATTATGATCTTACGACAGAAATTTTTTGTGCTTAGGAGAACCAGATATATACGATAATAGATATATTTTTAATTTTTAAATTAAGTTCCCTCATCCTTGACGGGGGCGTTTACTAGTTTTAAAAATTAAAATTAAAAAATAGAACATGAGAGATAAAGTATGCAAAAGTATCTGAATCTTTTAAAGTAATTCTAAAACTCGATCGAAACACATCAAAAGTGGCATAAACAGCACGTTTTTTACGAAGTACACGTTACTGATTCAAAACTGATATTTACAACTTGCAAGGAACTCTAACATGAGATTGCTCGATTAACAAAAATCATAACTTCCAATTCGCACGTCCTTAGATTCATGCCCTGGGCATATGGCCCAGTGGCCCCACCCTCGTTACGGCCCTGACTATACATAAACAGAAGTTAAAAGAAGCCAAAGCAAAATAAGAGAACAATTGTGGAGATTTCTTCATAGAGATGTGATGATTAATGCACACAAAAATTTGATTCTTGAACCGAATACGGACACACAGATCAGTCCAAATTGTTTCGCCCTCATTTCAATGTGTTCCATAGTTTTATAAATCGCCGATGCCGTCGAATAACTGATTCGGAAAATGTAATTCTCGGAAAAGAACGTATTCAAGCAATCGTGGGCCACATGATGTTTGTAGTTCGAAGGGCATTACAGCGCTTTCGCAAGCAATCCGTCCTATGCTTCTTCATATCGCGAGATAGCGAGAGTGGAAATCGAGATAATGGCACTTTCAGATCTGCGGAGCAACCGAATTGCTCCCGGGCGGTTGAAACCAGAATTTAGAGACATCGTTTCAAAAGATATTTGCGACTGATACTGAAACGAAAACAAAATGTATGATGATTATATGACATATCTCTCCATTATACCACGCAACTGAATTTCACAATCATAAATAGAAAAACTGCCTTCACGGGTTCATACATTGGTATTGCTGTAGGTCCCTCTTCCGGTCTAGGATTGATATTTCTTCATCTAGAGGTTATAATTTATGTATCAGATCATACATCCATCATTTGCAATTGTAAGACCTGATGCATCAATCTAAAGTATATTTAAAATACACCTAAAAATTTTCTATTTGATTGATTTTTCCAAGTAAAAGATTCCAGCATACAGTTATGGTTTCAGATATCCTGTATATAAAAAACGCGCTAAACAAGTGCCGTTTGAGGGTTTTTTCGAGAAGTTTCAGCATCTTTTGACGAGTTCATCCATAAAAATTCACACCCTCTACCATAAACTGAATTCCTTATTATTAATTATTCATATATATTTAATGACTACGGATAGGGATGCTGGCAGTCACCCTCGATGGAAAATTAAAACATAAGCCACCCAGCATGGTATTCACCCAAGTCGGGAGGAAAACCCCTCCAAAAACCCACAAAACGAAGGCGGTTCGTTGCACTATTCCATTGCGAAATCTAAACATTCAATTTACAATTTCTAACAATATATGTACCAGTAATTTCGAGACATTTACATCGCTTTAATCCCTTAATATGTTTTCTTTTATATCATACTTATTTTTTTTAATCAAATGAGCGCCGTCGAAAGAATAACGAAAATCCGAATACCCAATTCCCAGCAATATTCGACTGATAAACTTGCACCCATAGCTCGGAGATGCGCATGGATGCCTACGTCTCAACCCATTTCACAAGAACAAACTAATTTATTTCTCATCATTCTTAGACCGTTTAGCAAAAATTAAATTCTGAATCAATCAGTATTTCGCTCTCTTCTCTTTTGTCTTGGGGAACATTCTGAATCGAGCCTATAAAGATACACGGCGCGGCATTTTGCTGTCTGAGACGAGATACGGCGCATTCTATTTTATTTCCATCCCATTTTAATCGAATTTCGTAGAATTAATTCGAAAATAAAGAGTAGAAAGCGTTCCCTTACTAGATTCACTATCTTTTCAACATGAAACATTTTAAATAAAAAGGAACATTAGTGTTAATTCTGGTGCCCTCTGATGCTCACCTCCTCCGCCTCACACATTATGATGGTCCTGTAAATACAGGTCATCTTCAGGGGAAAAATAAGACTAAAAAAACCCTTCTTACATTTATAAAGAGTATGATGCACTTTTCACGAAAAGAGCGTACGTTGTGATAGAATTGCGAATGAATTATTACAAAAATTGTTTCTTTGGGTAGTGTCCCCTTCCGGAAAAATATTTTCCATATCACAGGAATATTTGAGTGTACTACAATCTCGTATATTTTCTCATTAAAATGCCCTCTAAAATAAAACTCGTCCCGAAAGACAGGGAAATCGGGTACGAAATTGAGCACTCGCTTAATCCAAAGTGTAAGAGCTATTTCAATAATTATTTAGGAGGAACATTTCCTTGCATTTTTTCCAAAGGAATTACTTTCCTTATCAATCTATAAGCCTTCTTACCAAATTAGATACCTACTTGCTTACTTTTTAGTAAGCAAGAACATTAGAAATAAATTAATCGTTTGTATGGCATATTAATATCAAACTTGGTGAGTTTATTACTTTCATCTGCGATATACTGCTAACCAATTCTGCTTTAATACAAATCCTTTAGATTAATACTTCGTGGAACGATAGTGATTCAAATCGATCCATGTATCTTACTCGTAATCTTTGGAGAATAACAGTCGAAGTTCCCACAATTGCAAATCTTCATCAAAACAAAAACTTCCCGTTACCTTCAAACTCCACAAAATTCGTATAATTTAGCAGACTCGTTGGTGGAAACAAAAAGGTCAATTGACATCAAGGACGCCAGAGGGGTTAAAAAAAGAGCGTAATAGCTCGCACTTGGTGAAAAACTGCGAGAAGTGAGGAAATTCCACGCCGTAGCAGGCGCAATTGCTTTTTTGTCACTTTGTTGAGTGGACAACCGGGAAGAATAGATACGACCTTAGCTAAATCCGTATGACATGCGAATTCTCTGATTAGAAAACGTATTAACCTTCGTAGTGGTGAGAAAATAAGAAGAAACGTTGAGTCGTAGAGCGATTGATGGGAAAACATTCTCTGGAAATTCTTATGCTAAAAAATATAGCATTTTCAAAACTGGAGGAGTTGCATCTGTTGTTTGTGAAGGAATCTTCTTGTTACGATACCATTTCTCAGATCTTAAGCGAATTTTCACGGAGGACTCCTAAGATTTATCACAACGGTGTGTTTCACAATTGCAAAAGCAGCGAATTATGAAGGCATTTCATTCACTTGAAGCTTCAGTAAAAAGTAAAGTCAAGAGAATGTGATAAAATGATAGTAGTAGTAAATTAAACATTGGAGGTAAACATATTTATAAAAGAATTGTCCAATTTGTCTGAGATCGCAGCGTAAGATTAGTCGAACAGACAAAAGCCCAAGTCATAGCCCAAATAAAGACGAATAATTCTTACTATTATTATTAAATAAGTAACTCTGAAAGTGGCTATAATTATAAACTGTTAATTCGTAAAACAATTATCGTGTTCATATGATAATGTTTTCATTGCCTTTTTTTCTTCTAGGTATTCAAAAGTTTTTGACAGCTCTCTTTTTCATTTTATCTTTACTATATATCTTTACTTATTTTGGACTAACTTTTCTTATTGTACTTTTAGGACTTACGTTCTTTTTTCTCTTGTAATGTGAGCCTTGAGCTGCGCCTATTCTGTTTCTGATATGTAGTAGTAGTGTTGTTAAAAGTGCTTCGACAGCTTAGGTCATTTCACACGTAGGCCCCCACCGGGAATCGAACCCGGGACCGCCTTTACAGAAGTCGAAAGCGTTGCCCACTTGGCTATCGGAGGCCCTTTTCTGATATGTGAAATTCCATTTTCTTCATATCCGTACTGTGGACAAATAGTAAGTTGTCTGACTACTGACTGACTGTTGATTTGTGTACGAAATAAAAAATACATTTAATCCGAAAGTCTTTAATTCTGCTGACTTGCCGTTTAATTAGACCTTTAAACTGAGATGAGTGATCATAAAAACTGGAAGAAACTTGGCAGTAGTCCGTCCACAGCTCATAATGCCGTCACTTTGCGACGAGAACGAAAAACACAACAACAATTCCTTTAACGGAATCAAGAAGGCCTGAATTGCATCGATTTTAATAATTATCATCAACTATAAACACAAACAACCACTCCCTAACCGGATGAACCCAACTATCGGGGTCTCGAACCCGGGACCTTGCATCGCTAGCATGGTAACCACTCCTCCACCGCGTACCGCCACCTGTTATCTCACGTTAGCCCTGACTTCAGAATTAAAATTAAATTCGGTCCCTTTGAAGAAATAAAATGAAAATTCACAATTCCAATCCGAATACTTGATAATGAAGAATGAACTGTAACCAAACTCGTTCCTAAATAATCACACTTTCACCATAATAATTACCTTTTCCCCATCGTCGGGTATTTATCCTCTCGCAAGGCCGACCGGTATTTACATCATACGTACTGAATATTAACCGAAAAAGGTGCTCAAAAAAGGTTGCCCTTCTCCATAAGTAATAACCAGGCGTCAACTATCCAAGGAATTGGAGAAAGATATTCGACAAAAGGTAGAACACCTCGAGAGATCCATACAAGACGATGAAGATTAAATATTTAAAACAAAGAATTCCTTCTCAGAGGAAATGAACCGAAGGTATTTCCTGCAAATTATCTTTAATTTCTAATAAATTATAGCGTACATGGTTTTACATCAACTCTATATTCAATGAAATGATGCTCCCAGGGATCCCATTAACATATAGCCTTATTTATCAAATAAATACAAGGATTTTTTTAAGATTAATGTAATTTAAAATCGATGAAGAATATCGCAAACCACTTGATGATACAAAGTCAATGGGACAATTTTTCTTCTGCTGTAAGTCCTAAGAAATTTAATGAAATTGCCAGAGATAAAAAGTACACTGGCTGCAACATTCTGGTGAGGGAAAAGATTTAAAAGCCACGCCTAGAAATCATTCTCTGCCAGCTTTTCTTGGACAATGGAAGGCTGACAGTAGGCGCCGACTAGCAAACTCACATCAGAGATACAAAGCTTCTCTGAGATGCCACAAGGTCGGGCAAATGTCACGTGGAAATGACGCAACTTTCGAAGAAATGCTTTATTTATATAATCCATAGTCCATCCATTTCATACAGTTTCTACCGAACAGTAAATGAGTCATTTATTGACTAAAAGTAGGCAGGTTATCCTCTTAAATTGAATTCAGCGTCCTGAGAAAATGGCAAACTGAAACGAATTGAGAAAGTTAAACTTTAATCGGAACGAAATCGCGAGAAGATATTTATTCTATCCGGAACAAATTAAGAAACAAGAATAAAAGAGAACTAATATTTGAGAAACTCCACAGAATGAAAGATGCTGAGGTAATCGAAGTTTCCACATCTCCACGACTAGGCCGCATATAAATTTTTATAAATTAAACCCACTGACACCGCATGGAAATGATAATTTGTCTCCCTAGTCTTTTTTAACAAAAAATAATGATTTCTTCAGAAACCGAGTATCACGACATCTAACTAGGAAAACTGAACGAGTGTTGTGCCACGGATGTAAGCGGATCTTAACAAATTATCGACTACGGAGGAGTCACCAATAAACACTGTTCTCGGTCAGAATCACGCTGAACATTATTATTTACCGCCGGATGGCGTAGAACGGGGATTTATGCGTTCCATAAGTGAGACACGAGGGAATTTTTGACACGCCTAACTCAGATGTGGCTATTCTATCTTCCACTCTTCACTTGAAACGTTTAAGCTCAAAAGTAGTGTGCATTTCTTTCATTGATTATGTTGATAATTCATTAATTATGACGATTAATTTTGTCAACAACAAGATGCCCATTGTTGACGAAATAACATAGATAATGTAAACATCTCACGCTGGGACTGTTTGGCACCACATTGGCGTTCCAGTCATTTCTTTCATATAATATAACATTATTCCGACAATAGTTTCTCCATCCCTAACGTAGAATGACATGCATAGAAAAGCAGTTTTGTTGGTGAGGAATTATAACCAACTAATTTATCACCGCAGTTAAACACAAGTCGGTGGCAGCGATATGACATTTTATACAATAAATATAAAAAGAATTGGCAAATATTAATAAGAAGTTATTTACGATACTCCATAGAGTAGAATAATTATAGAATAATTAATCAAACGATGTATAATTCAATGAATTGATCAATATAACAGGTAATTCTTATGAAAAACATTACCCACACCAGTTTGTGGAAAGAAAGAGAGAAAGAGACACGGCTGTTAGAATAATATTTAAAGTAAAATAACTCCTTAAACCGTCAGATGTAAAGATAATAAAAAGAAAACATATCTTTGGTGTGGTTCTCTGCTGCCTTTGGTATGGTCCAACGTTGCAGGGAAGCACACACTTATCAAGGGGCACTAGATACGTATTTCGAGAACTATGTTCTCATTTTTGTTTCTTATCCTTTATAATTACTTTGTTACCTTTATCGGTAAAGTTTTTATGCATGGGAAATTCGTCTGGAACTGCAGAAACACCATAAAAGCACTTAATAATTCCATACTAAATAGTTATTTAAAAGGGCGTAATTTAGGGCCTTGGGCAGCCGTTCTCTCGTCCTGAATTTCATCGATGATAATTTGAGAAAGAAAACACAGCTTCCGCTCCTAATTTTAATGGACACGTTTCTGGTGCAACTCGCTACATGACACCAAGTATATTTCCCTTGTTTCCGATACACAAAAAATCTCCCGAATGTGGGTCAACATTCACCAAGGATGACGTATCGCTTTCCCAACGGGGTTAAGTGGATTTATTAAAGCGCTCCGTTATTGGGCAGCGTTTCAAGGATACTTTTTTCTCCTATGACTTACATGCTGAGAAGAATAGAGACAAATGGAAATGTTCTCCCAATTTATCAGGAATGAATGATTCTAAGGTATGACAATAAAAGTCAATTCCACGAAGTGAAGAAAATTTTCAAAGCCAACATAATTCCGATGATTTATTCGTTCGTCAGGGGCGTAGCCAGAAATCCCTAAAGGGGATCCAAATATTTTTATTGGAGAATGCCAATCATTCCTCGTTCTACTTAATGGCGGACCCAAGGATGGGGGAAACCCCCCTGGCTATGCCACTGTTGTATATGTGCAATATATAACAATTAATTTGTCTTTCAGCCAGCGAACTTACTCACCCGGATAATCGGGAGTAAACAATAGCAGACTGCATCGTTATTACTTATTATAATCCGTAAAGATTACAGAATTGTTCTTCGCTAACTGGATATGCACAACAATAACACTTAATTACAAACAGTGTATATAATTTGCCACTACTTTTAAACAAACACTGGAGCTTCAACTAGCACCGCTAACCCACGATTCGGATATCCCCGATTTATCGAGTCATATATATTAATTTTTTTGCTAATATTTATACAATCCCAGACAGAAAATGTTCACCCCTTTGTTTGATCCTCTGCGTTAAACTATATCAATGAGGAATGATAGCTACCATTATAAATCCAGTTCGAAATAACAAGGAAAGGAAAGAAGGAATCAAGTCTGCCTAGAAGTCAATTAGTAAAATTTCACATTACACAGCGGCAACTTCCGATCTTCTTTTAAACCACAACCTTATATTCATTGACCATGTTGACAGCGGAAGCTTTGACCGACTGTCAACAGATTTTCAAATAGAATTTCCACTAGTTATGTAAAACTATACTTGCAGGTCCTGATATCGATATTGAGAGAGTTCATCAATAGAATCAAGGGTTTAGTTCTTGGAAATCGCTGAAACGAAGATTGGAAGAATTTCGGAGAGTTTTTAACAATTTACTATTCTTGAATCAGTTTCAAGACCGAATTTTAAAATGTATCGAGTCAAATTTCGAGATTAGCAGTACCTTCACTAAACATTAGGTGAAATAAAACTTCCTTCGCATAATGTGAACCGGATACCTAAGAATCCAGAATTCCGCAACGCCAACACCACCAAGCTGAATTACTGACGGAAAGAGCAGACTGTTTCCTCTCCTTAAGTATTTCCATTACTACATTAATAACTGCATTTTCAGAGAAGCACATAACTAATAACTATTTCTGACGAAAGTGGTATCTTCGGGTTTTTCAGTGACTGTCAACAAAGATCGGATAGGATATTTATACCGGTAGGAAAAGTTATAATAGGTAAAAATGAGATTTTTTTATCAAAAAGAGCGACTTGTCTAATCAGAATGGAAACATCCTGACTGAACGTAGATAAGCATTCCTTCCGATAGCTAATTATAGAATGAAATTCTTCGGAGAGGAAAGAATGGTCGACTCATAAGTAACGCATTTTAAGTAGAGGATTGCAATTCAAGGTTGTATTTATTTATGGGACTTATCATAATCGACTGAAATTTTCTGTAGTAAGTTAAGTTAAGATTTTCTATTTGAATAGTAAACCTCGAATTAACTACATAATAACGATCACGCGCCAAATCTCGTGATTCTCGCAAATGTTATTCGCTGCGAACTGCAGCTTTTGCTTTCACAAAAACACAAATTCCTCCCTCTTTCCAGGCGATAGATATTTCCCAACTCTTGTTTGTCCCGCTGCGACTGCAAACACACTCGTATTCCCACTCACTGAGGGAATTTTTCTCCCCTGCGGGGAAAGGGAAAGCAAAAAGGGAATGACCATTTCATCGCAAAAACTCAATAGACAAAATTGCGACGGCTAAGCCAACTGGTAATGAAAAGCGAGACGAAAAATTGAGCGACTACCAGCTTCTCACACTCCGACAAGGATGATTTTTACTTTTTACTTCCTTACAACTGGAGGCCCCTAAAAATATTTGCAGTGAACAATTAAAAATGCTCACGTATTCTCACGAGAATAGGATTTAATAATACCTTAAAGTAAATGGATTAATTTTCAGTGAATACATGGCAAAAAAATTAAACATTAACTTAAATTCAAGTGATGACAAAATGTTGGTGTAACGATCTTTTCATTTACTATTTTAATGTTTATATTTCCCCGCCAAATATTATTTATAAAGCCTTATATAGAAGCAAACATAGATAAAAAGTCATCAATAAACAGGAATCAAACCACGATTCAAGACATTTCCAACCTGGTCCTTTCAGAAATAGCTCATATAATTTCATGAATATCATCAAAAACTTATATAATACAAAGTGTTTGAATAATAAGTTTCATCTTTCTAATGCCTTCCGTTAGTTTAAAAATTGACCGTAAACATCACGAATTTCGTTACGACGCCAAAAATAGTACATTTTCAGTTCAGATTTACAAAACAAGACCCCATCGTAACTCTTTCTAATTCTCTTTATAAGAAACAGCATGCTATTATATCTCTAAAAATGTAGACTTGATTTTTAATCGATCGGATATAATAATATCAAAAGATATAAAATGCCAAACTTTAAATTTTTTTCGAGCCATAATTTTTTAGGCGAATTTTGCTTCAAATTTTCTTCGCAGATTTCGCTCATAAAAGTTTTCTTACTATTTTGTGTTATAGAGCAACAAAGGTTGTGTAGAAATACAAAGTGTTTGTTTTGCTCAACGCAATACTGCATGAGATAACGTTTCTCAAAGTTGATAAAAATCGATGTCTAATTGTAGAAGGCTGTGGTATGGGGTCAAACAAATGACTATATCTCAGCAAATATTTCATATACATTCATATTTCAGATACAAATGTTCACACAAAATTTCATAGAAATCGGTGATGGTCGAGCGGGGACCGTTGGTCCACTTGACATGGAATGGCCATGCCATAATTACAGTGGATAGAGGCACCTTTTTTGGTTTTATTGAGCACGTTTTCAAGTCGTAAGGATAACCATTGTAGTCGGAAGTTTGATTGCATTCCTTGCTGATTTAAAGAACGATAAAAAAGATACATTTTATAAAAGCTTAGATATGCAGATTACCGAAACCAAAATCCAGGATAAACTTCGCAGCATCAGGCGAGGTGTTGTGAAAATCTAACACAGAAAACGGACACTAAGATGGATGCTTTTCCGTAAAATCCAGGAACCTTGGAAATTCTATGAGTGCTCTATACTTACAATTCGAGAAAGAAAATTACTTTGTCGGCCTTCAGCACTGGTATTTCGAGAAAGAAATAATTCCTTGGGCGGAATATGAACGGGTTTTATCGGACGCCTAAAAACGCCAACACTCATCATTTTATAAAAACGAATAAGAAACATCAGAAGATATTTCCTGCGATTATTTGTAGCATCAGAATAAAAACAGACGTAAGATAACGGTGGGGACCAATAACATATATAGATAAAAGTGAGCCCAACAAAAATTATATAAGAAGATATTTCGAACTCTAGATCGAGACGAGGAATCACTCGTAGTTGTGGTGTTACCAAGGTACATACAATAAACAACTTGTTCATAAGTTCTATAACGGACCCACGAGAGGTCATTTCGCACCATAAAATTTGTTGCATCAGTCCACATACACACACACCGTATAGAACTAAAAAATGTTAGCTTCGTACAGTGGCTGTATATGCACATTTTTATTGTTCAATGGTAAAGTTCTCAAAAAGATAAAGCATTCAAAACATAAATCTATAAAAAATTAATTCCCGTAATTTAAGGGTAAGAGTCCAGACTCCTTCATGAAGTATATACTATGTCTATACGGTATATACTCGTATGTACATACATATACCTATACACGAGTATCTTTAAATGCAAAATTTCAACTTGTGACCTACACACGAGAGAAGTACGAGGGCCATCCAAATCATCTTGAGGTGATGTTTTTTGTGTAACAAGTATATTTACTGGAAAAAAATATTTTATAATATTATTTTAATAAATAATATTTGCTTACATTTTAAATGAAACATTCCTATACTATACATACTTCTGTTTTAAAATTACCATAAAAATGAGAAGATGAATAGCCCTATTTTAAATTGGTGGCAGCATAAAATGTTGTTCAAGTTTCTAATGGATCGTCAGGATGAAATATATCGATAATAGAAATGCAAAAAATTAAGAGATGGTTTTTGGCCAACTTCATAATATCTGAAGCTGGAAAAAAACATTGCCATTATGTCTGATATCTTGACTAACACGAAATCATTAACTTATCCAACTCAAAGTTGCTGTCAAAAATGTTAAATTATATCTCTTTTACTCATTATTACTTGAAATATATATTTTTTAACGTCAACGCGTTATTATTAAAATTAATTCAGTAGAATTAGCTTTTCAGTATATTTACGAAAAAGACTTGGCTCGACGTATACACGAGATCGATCTGTACACGAGTACATACTGTAACTCTACCCATCATCGCCAAAAATTCCTTTCAATATCTCTGTTCTGAAATATTTTGTTGAATAGCACTTTTACGTCAACGTAATTCGCTCTCGCACCTATTACAGAAATATAAAATAGGAAAACAAGACAAAGTCTAGATGCAGAATTTATGGTAAAGTAGTCTGTCGTCATTGGCAATAAATAGCACGTTAACCTCAGAGCAACGAGGGCATGGACTCGAATCCTCAACCGGTCGTTTGCTTATCATGGTAATTTAAAGGTTTCAATATATTTGATTCTCGCTATACTAAAACACAGTTACAGTTTCATTTGAACCCTTTCAATTTCGGCTTTTCGTCAATCCAGAATACATTTATTAAAATTTTTCAAGACGCAGCAAATATGCATGTGCATAAACATCATCTTGAAACGTCTTCATCTTAAAAGATAATCCACAAACCAACAACATTTCCATCGACGGGAAAAATTATTTTTCCGCCTAAATTTGGTATACAGACTGTAAATCTGAATCATTGATGAAAAGCGCAAAAATAGCATAGATACGTACACCTCTGATAATACCATATAGTATCGATACAAAGATTATCGTTAAAAATTAATATTATTGATCGAGTAATATGTTTAAAGAATACTTCAGCCTATACATGATGAGAGAGAAATTCCCCTTGCCCAGCATCAGTCTACAGATTGAATTGACTCGTTGATATTTTTATGTCATACATTAAAATACCGGCAGAGTGGCTAAATTTCTAAACTAAAATGACTAATGATCACTTGAGTTTCTTGGAAAGTTTTCTGAATGGTAGAATAACGACATCTTTTAGCGATGAAGGGATTAATTAATCAACTATTATGCAGGCGGTATTGTAAGTTAATTCACGAACACTATTTAATGTTTTCAATATTATGTTTCGGTTTTAATTATTGATTCCATTCAGCTATACTTGATTCGTGGAAACTTACACGGATAAACGAATTTTGATGCAAAAACTTACACCTGTCGATCGCATTTAATTTCCAAACTTTTAAAATCTTCCCCCAGCAAAGCACTTCAAACAAAGAGACTGGAAAACGTACGTATGGTGGAATGTTGGAAATTTTTCAGGTACCGTTTACTTTCAAACCCACCCCTAGCGTCACAGTAACAATCCTACACAACTTCGGAAATTATTATCGGTAAAATCTAAACATCATTCACAAGAATGGAAAGTGTCCCTCACTCCAAAACTTAAGCTCAACTTCCTTTGACTTTGAGCATGACATCTATAAGGGGACGTCTGTGGTAATACATTAGAGATGAGAAAACAAGCTCCAACAAGCCGTACTTCGCAAGCAAACCAGCCACTGGGAAATTCCAACCAGCGGGGGTTAGGGTTCTGCTAGCCAGGGTTTTGCAAGGTCATTATTCACAATACGTACATGCATTGGCAAGTATTTGTCTAAGTTCAGCAACTCCTTCAGTTCAGAAGAAGAGAACCGAGACTCTCTTTTTCATGATCATAATGTTGTCACCTCCTGGAGGCAGGTGGTATGTTTCATTGCACGTCTAAATTTGTCGACGGCAATAATATTGATCTTGCTCCCTCCTAAGGTATGGCAGCATTATGACCTATGTACTTGTATCAGTAACAGTTTTATCTCAATCAACAACGCATTAAATTGGTAATATATTCTGATGATTCATCAATGAGCAGTCAAAAATATTTCGAAAATGTTAAAAAATCTGCCTGTGGAACCAAATAGCAAAAATGGTACGAAATGTTCATGGAACCATAAAATTAAAAATAGCATTAAAAATTGTTTATATCTTAGAAAGTCGAGCTAAGCACTCAAAAAAGATGCACGATATGCAGAATATCGATGAAAATATACTACAATTAAGACATAAGCATCGTTCAGCTTTATCTGTTCACTTTCTTATTGTACAGAGGTTGACTGTAAACATATAACTTTCTGCACAATGATATTATTTTTTCACGAAGTACTCTGAATAGAGAAAAAGAAATAGCGGATTAAACGAATGAAATAAAACTTCATGCGTACATTTTAAAAACTATAATTTACCGAAGCTGATTTACACAACTCATGGGAAAGAGAGCGACACTCATTTTAAACTATAGGAGGTAGTCGAAAAGTGATTTCCCAAAAAATTCTCAAATCTATCTAGAATAAATGTCCGTTTAATTGAATAATCCTAGTGATCGGACAGGCGCTTACACCTTGCAAAATAACAACTTGACTTCCATTAAAGTAAGTAGAATAATTGAAATATACTTACAGTTCTCTGCTTCTTACTGTCTTGCATATCTTGTCCTGCTGGCATGATGTTTCTAAAAATCTCTCTTACGAATTTTAAACGAAATATGTTTTTACTAACCAATGTTATTGTCAATAACCGACTCAAAATATTTCTACTCTACGGTTAAGAAGTTCTGTCCCACTTCGAAAAAAAGGCTTACTGGAACACGATATTCGGAGAATATGGTGTAACTGCTTTAATTATAAGGAGATAAAGCGTGCCATGCAAGAGCGATAGCAGAACCGCAGAACCTCTCTTCGCCGCCCTCTTTGTAGTTTTACTACGCTCAATTTTCTCTTAATTTATAACACATTCTGTAGAGGGAAACACCGTACAGGAAAACATTGCCAGATAACAGTGTCTTATCGACCGACGTTGACTTGAAGTGAAATTTACGTTCAATTGAGATTTAAATGTAGTTGGAAAAACGAAAATGGTGCCAGATTTTGATCTTAAGATGGATAACACGGCTTCTGTTACGGCAAGCTAGTTATTGGTATATTTCCAGCTAAGATAGCTATGAATTTTGTGCGTCTTCACTTTCACGAAACCCAGATTTCCACAGGAATAATGTCTTTAGATTGGAATCGTGTCGCTAACTATAGTATATTACTTGAAAATCGATGACATGTGAAAATAATTTGATAATTTTCTACTTACCTAGCGAATTTGAGGAATGCTTATCGGTCAGCAATGGATTTGTCATAAAATGCTTTTTTCCGACTGATAGAACAGGGTATACTCATTCATCATTCTCTTCCGCAAAAAGTTAAGAAGGAAGTATTTCCCTGCGTAGGACGAAGAAAGTTTTTGCGGGATTCAGTAGGTAATGACATCCTATGCCTCTACATCATACATAATAAAATTTTTATTTTTATGTATATTATCACCAAGAATCAGCTTTATGGTATCAAAAGTACGAACGGAGAACGATAAGAGTGAAATGTCAAAAATAAGGTTTATTTCTAAAAACAGAAAATTACATAATATAGACTAACCAAGAAGATTCTTCATGAAATATTAAAACTATGAAAAATATCCAAATCACAAGAACTTTCACCAATACGTACGTTATTTATCATTTATGCATTGCCTTAGTACAATGTAACGAAGCATTTGAGGACGAAATTTGAATGCTTTTACAATTGCCGATAGAAATCACAATACCCCCGTAAAAGTAGATATTTGTCGCATTTGAATACTAAAGTCAGAAGACACAGCAGTTTAGTAGAGCGTGATAATCATTTTCTTTCTATTTAGACAGAAATAATGCTCTGGATAACAAATTGTTGCCAAGAAGTAGTAAAATTTAACTAGGAATTAAATATACATCTGTTTCACAACATTATCACAAAAAATATAACAAACTAAGCACTATCTTTTCAATCATTATAATCAGGAACATACTTGTTGCGGAGTTTTATTACTTTATAGTGCGACTGGATGTTTACACCATTTGCAGGAGTAATATACTGTAAAAAAACATGAAGGCTTATATGAACATAAGATATTTTCACAAGTTATGCTTCAAATATTGAAATGAATTCATACCTAAATTATGTTAGATAAAACAATAAAAAACTATTCTGGAAAATAAAACTAACATCTATCACAAAATGAATACATTATTCATAAATAACATCGAAACTTAAAAAAAAAATAGTTCTCATGATGTACAATAACATGATTATAGTACTAGTGCAGAGGAAAAAATATATATTTTACAAGGAATAAAGTGCCATTGACAGCAGAAAGAAACAGGACCAATTAAGGGTTAAAATAGTTGAGATTAAAATTCACAAGAGAAATTATGCAAACAAAAGATGAGAATTACAAAGAACAGTCTTTAGCCAGAAGATTGGTTTGAACCTCACTCCTTCACCATAAGCAACGAAAAGACTTGGAGAGGGGGCTGAGGTGATTAGGCAAGATGAGGAGTGAGGTAGATTGCTTTTCTGAGCCAGAATTCTATAAGCAAAACAAGCCCACGTTATTGATGCACAATGACTACGAGTAACACCTTTTGTAGTATTTTATATGGAGAAACATTAATTAATGCCATCATTCAACATAACTCATACCTCAGTGGCTTTCATATCATCACAGCCATGAAAAAACTGAGATAAAAGTAAATAAAAGATGCATTTTCTCTATCCTGGGCCAAAAGACAAATGAAAAATATTCCATTTGTCAGGACATGATAGCAGAGCAAGAATTAAAATATACACACAAAATAGAAGCTTCTAAAAGAATAAATATCTGTTTCAGTGAATCGAATTGAATGAATTGCCTTTAAGGAAGAACCAGGGAAGAATTTCTAGCATAAGGGTATGTGAATTTAATTGAAAATAAACTAGCAATAACCTGTGAAGGCAATTTGGAATAATTTCGAAGAATCAACACTGTATGACAATAGAAAGAAAATAATTGGATCACAATGCCTGAGTCATATTTTATTATGCACAAGAAAGTACAGATAATATTAATGCCAAAGTCAAATGTTGATCAATAGGTATAAATTTTAGGATACTAGGGAAAAAATTCCAAAAATAGTAAACTGAGGTTGTTACATTCAATAAAAGGAACAAAATCGATGACCAAATATTGAGTATTTGTAAAATAAACAGGTGTAAGAATAAAAATATATGTAGCTAGACACAATACAGAGAAACACTTAAGTTTTTCTCTTCATGGTTTCATCGTTGAGTACATATATTGAAAATATTAAAATGATTGATGATTTGGTAGAATGTCTCTGATGAATAGAAGAAGTGTCAAAGAGACTGAAGGATGCAGAAAGAAGAGTGGTTGAGTAGTATTCGGTCAATAATTAAAGCTGAAGAACAGCCAAATCATATTTATAGTAAGAGAGAGAACGGCATGGATTTGCAGGGAAGCAACATCAGAGCAATCCTATTCTTTGCAAGCTTCAAAAAATAATTTGGAAAGTTATTATAATAAGGAATATTGTGTTGAAGGAAAACATAAAGCAGCACACTGTATAAAATACTAAAGGCAGCCAAAGAAATTGAAATTATCACAAAGAAGCACATTCAAGTAAAGTAATGTTTTAGTGTAAAATAGGAATACACTTATGGAAAGAAGATAATCGAAAATCTGAAGAAAACAACAGGCTAAAGCAAAGATTGGCTTCATAAGAAGGTCAACGCAATGCAACAACGTTATGTCGGATTCAGCATTATCTGAAGAGAATAAAAGTAGCATAATCTGGAATTGAAAAGAAATATACCGGTGACTTACGAAAATAAAGAATGATTGCAACCGAAAGCGTGCCATGCAAGAGCGATAGCAGAACCGCAGAACCTCTCTTCGCCGCCCTCTTTGTAGTTTTACTACGCTCATTTTTCTCTTAATTTATAACACATTCTGTAGAGGGAAACACCGTACAGGAAAACATTGCCAGATAACAGTGTCTTATCGACCGACGTTGACTTGAAGTGAAATTTACGTTCAATAGAGATTTAAATCNTAAGAGAATATGAATATAATGCAAAGTAAGTAAATTAATTAAGAAAATGATGCTAAAGTGTGGGATATTTTAAATAATATGCTACAGGTTATTGAGATTTATAAGCATGCGAATGAGAAAAGCACTGGCAAAAGAATAAAACCATTAAGAGCTCGTTTACAAAGATAATACTGCGTTAACCGAAATAATTCTGCGAGCTTACCACAGCTTTAAGTAGAGGTCCATCATTCAAATCCGCAATAAAATATCCAAACACTTCCACTAAATTCCCTCGTGAATATCTATGTTCCATTGAATCCATATCCAACTTCAATGAACTTTTCTCTCTAGTATTTAATGGGCTCATTAATGTTGCTTTGATGACAGAGTTATCATTCTCAAGAAATATTCTTCCTAGAACGCGTACGTTATCATTCTTCCAAAACTGAGTAGATTTCACTTCCAAAAGTTCCTCCACAGTTTTATATAAAAATGGCTTAAACTCGGTAGTGTAACGCACTGTCTTATTATTCTTTTCGACGGATGGTTTAACACATTTCCTAGTTTCATTTATAGGGAGTTCTCCACTTTTAGAAAAACCAGATGCTGTTTTTTCGGACATGTCCATTTCGAGCCAAATTACCAACTTTCATAAGTGCGCTGTCCCTAACAACACAATTGTGTTGGTGAATCATTGAGTATTCGAGTTGAATTGTTCAACACACCAAAGTCAAATAGTATTATAGCTTAGATCCATACTTGTGAAACTAACAACAGGAAGCAACGTTTTTGCCGCGCAATTATTGAAATCTACAAAGCCTGCAAGTGAGACAAAAGATATCTATAATGCGTATCGACATGGCTGCGAATGTGTGCGGGAATTTTGTGTCCAAGAAGATCAACAAAGTTCGCTGGAAACCTACTCCTGATAGACACATATCCGGTTCCGATACGTTCATAACTGGCAGTTGGGATGACCCGGTATGGAAAGAGTTATGGTTTTCGTTCTTTAAAACTTCTTATGACACATTAGACTCAGTTGGCCTCATGAATATAGAGGAAATGATGAACAATCTTTTTGCAATGGAAAAACGATTTGTGTGAAATTTCATCGCATTAAGTAGTATCTCTCTTCTTTCTGTTATATATGTAACTTTGTCGGCCGATTTTGAAAGGAAAATGAATTGGCTCTATGGCATTATCCATCATCGGACGATCAAGATGCAGATCTCGTTAAACTTGCTTCTTTACCGCATGTGGGCGATGTGACTGAAATTAAGGTAAACTTTTACTCTGCTAATATAAAGTGTAATATACTTGCTTCCCTCTTCAGCATTGAAGGGGAAGATATAGAAAGAGTTTGCAACTCTGTCATTATCTTTAATTTTCCTTCTTGCTGAGTTTCTTGATATTATATTTCCCCCTGTTTTCCTAGCAAATGAAATTAGTTTTATTATTTTATGCCTAAGAACCAAAAACATGTTACAAGTAAAATTATTAAGCTGAAAATAATCTTCATTTCCAGTTCATCAACACCGAATTTTTTGTTTGCTCGTCATCCTTTGGCTCTGTCAAACTTAATCGCTTGGTAAACGCTGGAATGAAATCATCCTGGTCGATAATAGAGGATATTTCATGGAACAAACTTCATTATTTCGAGTAAGACTACTTTACATGCCTTTAATTCAATTGTTATGTTTAATCACTCTTATGAATTCTCTGATCATACAGAAAAATATGCTACAGAATAAAGCGTTTGATTCGTAGCTACCAAAATGAAATCGCTTTTACTGTATTAATAATACTTAACAGATTTTATTTGCTTCATATTTGGTTTCACCCTCTCAAAAATCATCAAAAATAAATAATTTTTGATTGAAAATATAACAAGAAGACATAAAATATCATCATCAGCAAGTAAATGGGTTTTATAATTGGAAACTTTTAATCATGGTCTTTGTTATACCTTTTCTTGAAAATTTTCCTGCAGTTCTGCTGGCCCAGGAGAACACTGTCCTTGCACAGCATTGGCATCTTTTGATGAAGACATAGTTACTGTTGGAGAAGATGGCAGGATGGTTCTTCTAACAGCCCACAGAAAGAATCCAGTTAGGATCATGGGTGAGATAATTACCATATCTATTGGTTTTTGACCCACACTTTTTTCTTTAACTTTAGGGTTGGTATTCTGCCTACTTATTATTCATGTGTGTCTTATATACACATGTGTAAATATCAGCCTTGTATATGACTAAACAAGGTTTATGATACTGTATATTTGATCTGTCACAATAAATACCATGGAAAATCTACATCTTCCTATTCAACACTCCCAGATTATTGACACAACTTTATTTTTAATGACTTTTCTACTTTGCTGCATACAGTTCTACTATTTCATTTAAACTTAATCTAATTAATAAGAGCTTATTCATTTTATGTATCTTTTCACATTCTGTTACAGTATTTTAAAGTAAATCTGCATATGGAAAGATATCTAAATGCTGTTGCAAAAATTGATAATTTTGTATATTGAGTTTTTAAAATATTTTGAAGCTCCTATCCTTCTTTATTAAGGTAATTTTATTTAATGAAATTTCCTTCTTCAAAATAATGGTATGTTATATGCTGATAAATACTGTTTCTCAGATTCATTTTTTGGACTTATTAATGAAATAAACAGCATTTACTTATTTTGCACTTTTTTACTTTCCAGTATATTTAAAAATAGTATAAGATTAATAGACTCATAGCAACTTTTCAAGATATTCTTTTGCCATCGTCGTTTCATCTTTACTTTCCTATATTAATATTTGCTATTCCTCTTTGATAAAAATTAAGTTAATATTTGTCAGTGTTCCTTCTTCTTGGAAAGAATTCTTGAGAAGGATTTTGAGTTGGACAACTTGTTCAATATGCAATGTGTAATAAACCCTTTGAATTTGAACAGATGGTGCTGACAGTTGCTCTCTGCATTGCGTTTGCTTCCTTAAGTACAACCAAGTAATCACTGGCAATTTGAGAGGACAGCTGAAAGTGTGGGACCTCGGAGTGCAAAGTCATCAGAAACCAATTTCTACGTTCATGCTTTCTGGAGAACAGGTTAGGCCAAAATAAGAAATCCTCTTTCATTTATTCTTAATCCTTTGTTTTTTTATGTGCAACTGCTTAATAGGTCGATAACTTCCAAGATTATGATTTCCTATTGTTAGATTCTAGCCTTTGATTAAACTAGTTGAGTAAATCATTTAATTTTAGCCCTTTATATTGTTTACTACAGTAATTGTATTATTTTAACAAATACAGTAGCACCTTGGTCAATGTCAGCAATACTCTTAGATTGTTTTCATTAACTAAAACCATTGTGATTATTATATTATCATCCAAATGATAATATTATTCTCCAAGGTGCAATTCTCTAGAACCACACTACATGATAAATATGCAGATAAAACTCATTAAAATATGGTATGTATAATTTATGCAATTATATTTGCTACAAAGAAATTATCGTTAATAAAATAAATATAAAAGAAGTTATTAACTGTCAAATTTCACCAGAAAGTGTCATAAGCCAAAGCCTGAGACAATATTTTATCACAACCACACATCATTAACCAAGTGTAACATTAACTAAAGCTGTCATTAACCAAGGTTCCACTGCATTGCATAAAGGAATGTTTCAGTACTAACACCAGTGTGAAGATTCTCTCTTTCCAATCTCTTAATTTCAAAGAACATCTGGTTGATTTTCTCTTGCAAATGAAGCTTCTTAACTCTAAAAATGAAATTATGTTATAAAGGTGTACCAATTTTGAATTTAGCATATTCTTTCTTTGACAATTTTATTCTGAAATCACTCCTGAGTAATATTTGCCAGCTTCTCTTTAGACCCTAATTTATTCTTTCTAACAGACATATTAGCCGATTTGGTATTAAAATCAATTATCTAATGATGGCAGATTCAAGCGACATGCATCTCGCAGCATCCAACTCAGAGACATGTGGTACTTGTTGGTGGGGAAGACGGCTCACTCACGGCATGGGATCTCCGGCAGTCTCGGTTCCCTGTGACACTTCTCAGTGCTCATCCTGATGCAGGTAAGGGTTACTTAAGTCATCATTCAGTCTTAATCCCCAATAAACTGTGTGTTGCTAATCTTTGCCATTATCTTTCCATGTTCATGTTGAAATGTTGCAGTAAATGAAGTGAAATTCCACCCAGTTCAACCAGAGCACCTTTTCACATGCTCAGCAAGTGGGGAACTCTGGCACTGGAATACTGCTGCCCTGTCTGCTGCTGCTACACCTGGTGCACATCTTAACCTTGGAGGCATGGGTGATCATTTTGACATTTTGTCTAGAATCATGTTTTTGAAAGTGGAGAAGCAGATTTTGACCAATTTCTTAGGACAAAGCTAAACTTTTGTGCATCTTGTGTTTTCACATAGAATAATTAATTTACTCGACTGTGCTAATTGAAAGCTTAATTTAAACTGACCTTCTGGCAATCAAATAATTCTACCGAGATTGTGGTATAATCAATTCAATGGTAATTCGTTAATTAATCATTATTAAATATTTAATTTTCCAATTGGTGGTTCTCAAATTTACTGGCTTATATATAAAACTCTTCCAATGATAGAATTCTTTTTTTTATTCTAAGAAATGCTGTTTTTGATTAATTTTCCAATGAGAAATTACTTTAGTTTCTGTATGTGTTTTGAGGGAAATTCCACATTCCCAATGCAGCACTGTTATCTATACATGAAAATTCCTGCCATATACTGATAACATATTTGAACTTACACTAGGCACCACTCAGGAGGATGATGGCGGAGGATGGTTGGGCGGAGAGGCATCCAAGCATCGCCTGGAAGTGTTCTCTCTTATTCCTGCTCTTCACAAACCCATTAATTCCCTTGATGTTGACCGAGACTCGTTAGTTTGTGGCTGTGACAATGAAGCTGTATATCTCTTATCTAACATTCCAATTTGAAGGATTTCTTCATTAAGTCTTGTATTGTGCTACATGACCTTTTAGAATCTGTATATGCTGTTGGGTTTGAACTCAAAATATGTTTAAAATGCAAATCTGTATCTCTAAATTATTGAAAAGTGGCTCAACCACCACTTTTATCTCCCAAAAAGACTTTTGTACCTTTTTCAAAATATGTTATTAAAATTTTTTTGTCAAGTTCTTCACTGAATGGATTTTAACCTTCTCAGTACTTTTTCAATAAATAATTCTCCTAAAAGTACCTATGTATAATTTCTCATTACAATTTTTTTTAATTTTTCATTTCATTGAAAATGAAATCGCATTGAGCTGAACGAGCAAGTCACAGAATATCTTTTCTATCAATAAACATCACTTTTTTAAAACTTTTGGATCATTAATTATGAGTTAGATCTAATGGATTATCATTTGAAGCATATTTAATTAAATTCTCTTACTGCTGTTATCCAGCAAAGATTTCCCTATGTAGGTTTTACTTTATTTGCCATGTGATTTCAAATTTATTGCAATGATTTGCCTTAGAGACCATCTGCAAATTGAGAAATCCTAATCGATTCATAAAAGTAGCTTATTTTCGTTTCGTGATTCTTGACAATACATGGATTGTTTACTACATGCCAGAAATGAAAGAACAGTCAAAACTGGATTTCAACCGGCAAACCTGCTCCAAAGAAGGTGAAAATGGTTCCATTGGCTGGAAAAATCATGGCCACCGTTTTTTGGGGTTCATGAGGCATCATCTTCACTGACTATTTGGAGAAGGGAAGGAGATTCATGGGGCAGTACTATGCTGAATTATTCAACCAATTTGATGCTGAATTGAGGAAAAAACGGCCCCATTTGGCAAAGAAAAAAGCGCTCTTCCATGCCACACCATCTTGGACGCAGACAACCTTCCTAAGGAAAAGGACAACACTAACAAGGAACGACTTCCGTAGGAAGAACATGGACCTTAAAAGGGTCATTTCGGAGTCAGCGATGCCTGAGAGACAAAAACAGCTCGCAACAGCTGTCCTACCTTATGTGCAGATATTTCGGGCAAAAATCAGGGGAATCTTGAACCATTACAACATCGGGACGGTACATAAACTGCATAAAAAGATTGGGCCTATGATCTCCAAAACGACTAGGACTAAGGCCCTGGGGATATACAGCGTACCATGTGAGTGTGGCAAGGCCTACATAGGAGAAACAGGAAGGGCAATGAAGACTCGTTTGGATGAACACTCATGCTGTATCCGATTACGGCATCCCTCGAAGTCGGCAGTGGCGGAACATTCCATTAACGAGAACCACCAGATCAAATTTGAGGATGTCAAAATCCTAGCAAGATATTGGGATAGATTAACAAAGGAAGCGATAGAGATAAGATTAAATCCCAACAATATGAATCGTGACGAGGGGTATACCCTGAGTAAAGCCTGGAAATATGGAGAATCGCTGAACAGGCAGTGACCAATCAGGATGCAGCAGGCACCTGAAAAGAGGAATTTTACCATGGGCTACCTATATAAGGACGCACAATTTACAGACTCGACATCCCTGAAGATGGCTTCGGAGTGTGAAGCCGAAATGTTGGAGACAATCCACCAGACAACCCGTATCCCAAGAAAAATTTCTTCCTTGTATTTGCCAGAAAAGAACCAGATCTTTCTATATCTACCTCTACGGGGAGGAGCTATTCTGTAGCATCCGAGAGTTCGAGGGTCTACGGAAGAGGAGAACGCAGCTACTGTGTTCGCTGACTTTCCTATTGCGGTGCCGAGATAATAACCTTATTCCCAAATTTGCCAAGATACAACCACTTGTCAAATTAATGGCTGCTGAGAGAATCATGTGACGAACCAGCCAAGCACTGGTAAGGGAACGCATCCACCATACAAGATGGGCTTTAAATGAGGTCACACGGAAATTGTTCCGGCTGCATATACGACTCGCCGCGACCCTTGCCCCAAGAGAATGGGAACACATCAACGTGTCGACCATTGCCCAGGTGGAAATTACATCACACCATGTCACCAACAGCAGGTCAAGAATACGAGAGACTTTGCAGCAGATGACCTAATGCCCCACAGGTTGAACCGGACAGGACGGTTGTTAATCTTACAAACCAGGATTTGGAGGAAACTACACAATCCATCCTAGCAAAAGGACTGAACTTTGCTGCTGCCCTGAGATCCATACCATATGGAGATTTAATTGGAGGTGTGGAGCAGGTGATCAGATCACTATCACCAGAAATGATGGAGAAAATCAGACAAGAAATCGGCTGGTCGTTGGAAAAGGCAAAACCCCCAAAACCAAACCTTTCCAGAGAGGAACGACTGGCCCTGATTAGACTCCAGTGAAACTCAGATATTGTTGTGCTTCCAGCAGATAAGGGGAATGCCACGGTCATAATGCCATGGGAGATGTATCAAAATAAAATCGAAGAACTTCTACCGAATAACGACCAAGGACCCCACAGACTCCATAATGAGGAAGACTGCATCCATACTAAAGACGTAAAACATTCCTCAAGAAACCAGGAGGAACTTACTCCCGCAAGCGCCAGCACCCCCTAGGCTTTATGGCCTCCCAAAAATTCACAAGGAAGGGATTCCAATGTGACCGATAGTGAATGCCATTCACTGACATACCATCTTGCAAAATTCTTAAGCAAGCTGCTGTTGCCACACATCGGATGCTGCGATCACCACGTTAGGAACTCTGCAGAATTCGTGAAGATGCTCAGCAGCTTCCAGCTGGACATCATGGTCAGCTTCGATGTCATTTCCCTCTTCACTAAGGTTCCAACAGAGGATGTTTTCAAATTACTGCAAACATGGTTCGATGAAGAATGGACGAAGTTGTTTGATCATACGTTAAGATCTACATATTTCATTTACCAAGGGAAAACATATGAACAGGTGGAAGGAGTATCAATGGGATCCCCTCTATCACCATCAGTCGCCAACTTATTTATGGAGGACTCTGAGGAGAAAGCCCTTAACGGCGCTACATGGAAACCCAAATGTTTCTTCAGGTACATGATGACATGTTTGTCATCTAACCACATGGGAGGGGTTTACTAAATAATTTTTTGGACCACGTAAACAACCAGCATATTAACATTCAATTCACAATGGAGCTGGAGAAAGATGGATGCAGCCCCTTTTTGGACATATTGATAAAACAAAAGTCAGACGGTTCTCTGGGACACAGCGTTTACCGGAAGGCAACACATACAGACCGATATCTTAATCCTGATAGCCACCACCAATTGACACAGATAAAAGGCGTGTTAAATATGCTAGCTCACCGTGCATACACCATCTCGGACGCGGACAACCTTCCTAAGAAAAAGGAGAACACTAACACGGAACGGCTTCCGTAGGAAGGACATGGACCTTAAAAGGGCCATTTAGGAGTCAGCGATGCCTGAGAGAGAAAAACCGCTCGCAACAGCCATTGTAGTACCTTATGTTGCAGGAATTTCAGGCAAAAATCAGGGGAATCTTGAACCAATACAACATCAGGACGGTACATAAACTGCATAAAAAGATTGGGCCTATGATCTCCAAAACGACTAGGACTAAGGACCCCGGGGATATACAGCGTACTATGTGAGTGTGGCAAGGCCTACATAGAAGAAACAGGAAGGGCAATCAAGACTCGTTTGGATGAACACTCCCACTGTATCCAATTACGGCATCCCTCAAAGTCGGCAGTGGCGGAACATTCCATTAACGAGAACCACCAGATTAAATTTGAGGATGCCAAAATCCTAGCGAGAGGGATGGGATATTGGGATAGATTAATGAAAGAAGCAATAGAGATAAGATTAAATCCCAACAATATGAATCGTGACGAGGGGTATACCCTGTGTAAAGCCTGGAATGGGACTCTACGGAGAATCGCTGAACAACGAGCAGTGACCAATCAAGATGCAGCAGGCACCTGAAAAGAGAAATTTTACCATGGGCTACCTATATAAGGACGCAAAATTTACGGACTCAACATCCCTGAAGATGGCTTCGGAGTTTGAAGCCAAAATGTTGGAGACAATCCACCAGACAACCCGGCTTGTATCCCAGGAAAACTTTCTTCATTGTATTTGCCTGGAAAGAACCGGATCTTTCTAGCCCTAAAGAAGCTTATTCATAGGAATGGGTGTTAGATTGTGCACATTACCAAGTGAAATAACATAATATAATAAATAAGATATTTAATCATAAGTCAACATTGGTATCTGATTTTGCATACCTGAGTCCCAATGATCCTGACTACTGTAATACAAGGGCTGTATGATAAGTTCATGTGTTAGGCAAGAGAACCCATTTTTTTAACTTCTTTTAAATTTATTTCTCAATATAGTCCCCTTTTAACTAAATATATTTAGTCCAGCGATATTCTAACTTTTTCAAGACATCCAAAAAATATGTTTTGTTGAACTCTGCCAAATAGGCATCTGTTGTGGCAATGACTTCCTTTTTGACGTGAATTGCTTTCCCCCAAGCAATTTTTTCAAGTTTGCAAACAAAAAGAAATCGCATGGGGCCAAATATGGAGAATAGGGTGGATGAGGTAGCAATTCGTAATGTAATTCGACCAGTTTTGCTGTGGCGATTGCAGATGATTGAGCTGGTGCAATGTCATGATGGAAGAGCGCTTTTTTCTTTGCCAAATGGGGCCGTTTTTTCCTCAATTCAGCATCAAATTGGTCGAATAATTCAGCATACTACTGCCCCGTGAATGTCCTTCCCTTCTCCAAATAGTCAGTGAAGATGATGCCGCGCGAATCCCAAAAAACGGTGGCCATGACTTTTCCAGCCAATGGAACCATTTTCACCTTCTTTGGAGCAGGCTTGCCGGTTGAAATCTAGTTTTGACTGTTCTTTCATTTCTGGCATGTAGTAATGGATCCATGTATTGTCAAGAATCACGAAACACTGTAGAAACTCTTTCAGATTACACTTAAACATATCCAAGCAGTGCTCCGAAGTTGTCATGTAATTCAGTTCACTGTGAGCAAACGTGGCACCCATCTAGCTGATAGCTTTCTTATGCCCAATTTTTCATGTAGGATACTTTGAACACATTTAATTGAGATGTTTGCAATGTCAGCAATCTCTCTGATATTTACACGGCGATCTGCTAGTATGATATCATGGACTTTATTAACCATATCCTCCATAGTCACCTCAATCGGACTGCCTGGGTGCTTCATCAAAAACGGTTGTTCAGCCACGCTTGAATTCATTAAACCAATACATATCTGATGGTAGTCATCGAAGGTGCATGATCCTTATAAACAGCATGCAAGAAATCAAATCACTGATCGATATTGCTCTTTCTCCATGGTGGGACACAAAGCAAACACAAACTTGACTACTTTCAACAGCAATCAAAACAAAACTACTAACTAATCTGTCTGAAATTTTGACAGTCATATATCTAAAGATGGCTTTAAATTATGGCATACGCATTTTGTGTCAGTGGTGCCATCAGTCGCTAAACATGGGTACTTATCATACAGCCCTTGTACTGCAGCCTATAATTAAATTCCATAAACAACATCACAAACTACATAGCATTTCTGTTCATATAAAAATTACATTTTTATAAAAATTTGTTTTTATTCCATAAATAACAATATATACAAATTACAGAAAGCAATAGCATTTTGTCTTATGTATAAGACCATCAAAAACTGTACATATATCTTTTCATTTATAAAAAATTATTTGTCTTTCTACAAGTCAATAACACCGAGGATTTAAAAAAAGTCATTCTTCCTGTAAAATTCATCACAGCCATTCTTATGTACAAATTGTTTGTGTATTCCTTTATCTTATTAAAATGATGAGGCTTCACATCTTGAGCTAATTATTTTCTTGGAAATATTTGAACTCTGAGTCCATCTTTTGGCCTAAGAATCAATTCTCCAAGCAATGTGAGATCCTCTCTCCTGTCAACTGCTTTTATCCTATATTTTCGGAGGACAGATGAAACTACCGCTTTCTCCTCCAGCATGGCAAATTTTTGTCCTGAAAAAGAGTATTAACTTCTAAGTAATAAAGTAATAAAATACTTTAAGAAATATAAGCAATCCACGGGTTACAATTACACCCAAAAATATTCATCAGGAAATCTAACAACAGCATAAATTTTTTATATAGCTCCAGTAATATTATATATATATAT
>KZ308853.1:50378-82667 GCA_000376725.2 Ladona fulva | reverse complement strand
AATTAATTTAATTTTAATGTAGGGCCTGGTATTACAATGGTTTGTTCAAGTAAATATTATAGTTAATGTTCATGCTAATCCATAACATATAGGAGATTTAACTGTAGTCTTCACTTTAACTCTGACAAACCATTATAATACTGGGTCCTAAAAAAACACTAGATAAAGGCAATTTTAAGTATACATTACAATACCAGGCCTTAGTATGGTATTCCACTACATTTCTCGTGATATGATGAAAGTTTTTAGTTTTCACATCTATCTTTTGAAGCCTCATAAATTTCCTCACAGTTACTTTCCTACATCCAGAAATTTAAGGTGAGAATGCTCCTTATCAGGAAATACTTCAAAAGATCTTAGAGATCTATTGAAGTATTTAATTATTTTTATCTTTCAGATCACAAAATTTTAACTCCCTATAAAATTAAAAGAGTAATTCAGAAATTGAGGATATTCTACGGAGTGAGAAGGAGCCTAGAAGAAGAGAGAGACTTCAATTGGTGGATCAAGAAGCAAAACTACCAATTTTGAGCAATTTTGCTTGTGCAAATTTTCCAGCTATTATTTCTAAAAATGGAACTGAAATGGAACTATGTTTTAATTGAAGGTAGCATTTCTTGTTACCTATACAATTTCTTGGACCAGCACTGAATGGAATGTATGCATATGGATGTCGGCCTTGGCAATTCTCAGGTAGGAAATGGTCTGGATTGAATCTCTCAGGGGAGGGCCATGTGGCGGGATTTCGGTGAAGCATGTATGTGACAATCAGTGTAGTTGTGCCAGCTGGAACAGTATAACCAGCTGTGGAAGAAAATTATTCATGAATTGTAGTTAATATCCACCTGACATGAAGACCAACACCAATAGTGATAGAACATTTTGACCAATAAATAAGTAAGGTTAAAAAAATTTCAACGCAACAAAAAAACATGCTATTTACATTTAATTTTTCAAATGCACTTTGAAACAATTCATAAAAGTAGTTTAAATATTAGAAAATGATTACTATTAAATCAATTTTATTTCAATTTAATTTTGGTACAAAATCTGTTATTTTATGTTATGAGATCCGGGAGATAATTAAGCATTCTTAACAGGGGCACATGATTTCCAGCATTTAATTAGTCAAAATAACCTACCAATTTGAACATCTTCTCTTAACTGACGAGCAATCAGAGGAACACTTGGATATAGTCTTAATGCATCTTTAATACAGCACTCTAAATAACGCATCTCTTGCAAGTCCTTCATAGTGATACGCCGATCCTTGTCTTCATCGTCTCCAAAGATTCTATCCAATTCTTCCACCACTTTGTCCTGATCACACAAGAATCAATTTGATATTTTGTATAATTTTACATATAAGTGAATTAGAAGTTTATTCATAAATCATTTCTTGTGCCTCATCAGGCTTAAATTTCATTTGTTTTAGATAACCTTTTTAAAAAAACTGACAAACAACTGAAACAAATTTTTTATGTTACATTTACAAGAGATGAACTGAATACTAACTTGAATCTCTGGATGGCTTCCAAGCAAGAATAGAACCCAACTGATGGCAGCTGAAGTTGTATCATGCCCCTTTAACAAAACATTGCATAACTATTTTAGTATAACTTCTGAGTTATTTCTCTCATGCATAACTTATGAAACCAAAATATTTTTGACAAAGATGACAATCAGCTAAAATCATTCACTGTATTAGTAGATACTCAGCAATAAGGTTTATTCAAAAGATCTTAGGCTTTCCTGGTGGATACTGTGTAAAAAGGATTCTCGGGATACCAACCAGGTTAGTTCTGGAGACATGTTAATCGCCAATGTTTAGATGACTGAGTTATTGAATTGTTGGAGACTAATATGTCTCCAGAATTAACCTGGTTGGAATCCCGAGAATCCTTTTTACACAGGATCATTCAAAGTCTCACAATCACCTAAATTCTTCTGGTACACAAAGATTTAAGAAAAGCCAATTACATACCTTAAGTTGATATAAAACATACACAAATTGATGGCCCCTTGGATGTTCCTGAGCCTTATTTCATAGATGAAATGTCTAAATAGGCATTACATTCATAAGATTTTCAGCCATAAATCGTAGTAATGGTGGAGTTTCAGCATGTGGAAAGGTTGCTCTAAAAAGTAAAGTTTAGTGTATATTCTTTTAATAAAAAATATTTCCTTACCTCAAACATAAATGTGTCAACCTCCTCTCGAATATCTTCATTAGAAAGCACTGCTCCATCCTGTGAAGCTTCTATTAACAAATCAAGGAATGCAAGCCTCTTCTTTTTTCCTAAATTAATTGAATGTAAATAAAAATGAGCTACAAGTTTCATGTTTTCCTGTACATCAACAAGTATTCTACATTTCTTTAATTTTATACTCTGTTACACCCACAATTTGCTTGAGCTTGCACTTTCAAATCTCCAAAATTAATAAGTTATCATTATCATTACTAGCTTGAAAGTAGTTAATGCTAAACCCCTTTAAATTTATCTTCATGGATAAGGAGGAGAAACAAGAAAGAATAAGCCTTTTAGGGTTAGGAGTGGAAAACCAATCAAAGATGAGTAGATTGAAGCAGATAGGCACTTATCATCTCTATTATATTGGATGCATTTGTAAACTTGGACACTTTGATTGGTCTCTCTAAACTCAACGTTGTCGACTTTTATGAGCTGCTTTTCTTACTACAGTAAAAACTTGTATATAACAGAAACCTGCCCAATATGGAAAAACTTCTTAATCTTGACCTGTGGTATCAGTATTTATGTAAATTTGACTCAAACCTGTAAATGACAGAAACTTAACCATTAAGGAAAATATTTATGGCACCATATGATTCCTCTAAAGCCAGGTTTCATTGCATATTGATATTGACTTTCAACATCTCAATGATATTGATAGAGATTGATTCAAGCTTGGGAGTCAATTAGAGGTCAGTACAAAAATGTAAATTAAAACACACTACTACAGTACTTAAGAAAGAGTAAAATAAATACACCTGGAAGTGTGGAAGGATAACAAGTGGAAGCACAGAGTTGAGAAAGACTGAATTCTCATGGAACTACAGCAAGATAATGAGAGTTTTCATGTTTACTGATAAGTCACATTAATCTACTCATATTTGATTGGTCCCCCTCTGCACTCCCTAAAAGATGTTGAATTTTCTTGCTCTTCCAACTCAGCCCCAAGAAAAATTTAACAGGTCATTGTAATAAATTAAGAAGTTATAAATTCTCTCAAACACATCCTTAGGCACAAGAGAGACCTAACCTCGCCAAAAGGGTTAAATAAATAATAGCTATGAAAACTCACCCAAAAATAAAGATTCCTCATCCACATCTTTATTCAAATTGCTGCCATTTTCCTTAAGCCTTTTAACTTCTTCCTTCCTCTCTTTAATTACCTGTGCATAAGTATGTAAATTATACTAATAGTTCTTTATTAACACAATTAATTGTATTTTTAGTCTATTTTACCTTATTAGAGAACCCGTGAAGTATCTGAATACATCTTTGATGTTCTTTGTAATGTTTCGTTAACCTAAACAACCAATCAGGTTGCAGCCATATTTTTGCTTGTCTATTCTGGATTATTGTAGATATCCTGAAATATAAATACCCGTTAGTTAGTTAAGCAATCATTCCTATAATGGATTCAATTAATTTAGCCCACCTACTTACTTGTAAATAGCTTTGACATACTCAGAATCACTGTTTTCTTGAGCATTGACCGACTGACCCATAGCAGTCTCTGTAAGAGAAACACTCTCACGTATATCATATTCCAGAAGAATTTTAAAAAATGACCATGCAGGCATCCACAATTCAGCCCATTATTTAGTGAGGGCAATAAGTATTTCATGAGAATATCTTACCACATATTATGTCTAATGTGCAAAGAGTAATGTAAGGAAACAAATTGAATGGCTCTCCTTTAACTGCCTCTTTCTCTAATTTTTCGACAAGCACTTGGCTCTGTTCTCTGAAGACATCCAAGAAGTCATCCAAAATTCGGAAATGGAATGCTGGGGTGAGAATCTTCCTTCGGGAGTGCCATTTTTGTCCTTTAAATGATATAAATTATACATTCACCCATACTTAGAATTACTTGGAATATTTTCTGTTATCACCACTGGGGTAGTAACAGTTTACATTAAAAGAGATTACTAGTCTCTACTGGTAAAATTCATTTTCGTTTTTACCTGCACTTGTAAGAAGACCTGTGCCCAGCCATGGGTGAAGGTAAGAATAGTCTGGACTCTTGTCAATATGTTTGTTACTGCTGAGAATTGGCTAATAAAAAGAGAATTTTACTAAATAAAGATCATGTATGTGAACCACTTTACAATATTGTTACATTTACAAGAGATGAACTGAATACTAACTTGAATCTCTGGATGGCTTCCAAGCAAGAATAGAACCCAACTGATGGCAGCTGAAGTTGTATCATGCCCCTTTAACAAAACATTGCATAACTATTTTAGTATAACTTCTGAGTTATTTCTCTCATGCATAACTTATGAAACCAAAATATTTTTGACAAAGATGACAATCAGCTAAAATCATTCACTGTATTAGTAGATACTCAGCAATAAGGTTTATTCAAAAGATCTTAGGCTTTCCTGGTGGATACTGTGTAAAAAGGATTCTCGGGATACCAACCAGGTTAGTTCTGGAGACATGTTAATCGCCAATGTTTAGATGACTGAGTTATTGAATTGTTGGAGACTAATATGTCTCCAGAATTAACCTGGTTGGAATCCCGAGAATCCTTTTTACACAGGATCATTCAAAGTCTCACAATCACCTAAATTCTTCTGGTACACAAAGATTTAAGAAAAGCCAATTACATACCTTAAGTTGATATAAAACATACACAAATTGATGGCCCCTTGGATGTTCCTGAGCCTTATTTCATAGATGAAATGTCTAAATAGGCATTACATTCATAAGATTTTCAGCCATAAATCGTAGTAATGGTGGAGTTTCAGCATGTGGAAAGGTTGCTCTAAAAAGTAAAGTTTAGTGTATATTCTTTTAATAAAAAATATTTCCTTACCTCAAACATAAATGTGTCAACCTCCTCTCGAATATCTTCATTAGAAAGCACTGCTCCATCCTGTGAAGCTTCTATTAACAAATCAAGGAATGCAAGCCTCTTCTTTTTTCCTAAATTAATTGAATGTAAATAAAAATGAGCTACAAGTTTCATGTTTTCCTGTACATCAACAAGTATTCTACATTTCTTTAATTTTATACTCTGTTACACCCACAATTTGCTTGAGCTTGCACTTTCAAATCTCCAAAATCAATAAGTTATCATTATCATTACTAGCTTGAAAGTAGTTAATGCTAAACCCCTTTAAATTTATCTTCATGGATAAGGAGGAGAAACAAGAAAGAATAAGCCTTTTAGGGTTAGGAGTGGAAAACCAATCAAAGATGAGTAGATTGAAGCAGATAGGCACTTATCATCTCTATTATATTGGATGCATTTGTAAACTTGGACACTTTGATTGGTCTCTCTAAACTCAACGTTGTCGACTTTTATGAGCTGCTTTTCTTACTACAGTAAAAACTTGTATATAACAGAAACCTGCCCAATATGGAAAAACTTCTTAATCTTGACCTGTGGTATCAGTATTTATGTAAATTTGACTCAAACCTGTAAATGACAGAAACTTAACCATTAAGGAAAATATTTATGGCACCATATGATTCCTCTAAAGCCAGGTTTCATTGCATATTGATATTGACTTTCAACATCTCAATGATATTGATAGAGATTGATTCAAGCTTGGGAGTCAATTAGAGGTCAGTACAAAAATGTAAATTAAAACACACTACTACAGTACTTAAGAAAGAGTAAAATAAATACACCTGGAAGTGTGGAAGGATAACAAGTGGAAGCACAGAGTTGAGAAAGACTGAATTCTCATGGAACTACAGCAAGATAATGAGAGTTTTCATGTTTACTGATAAGTCACATTAATCTACTCATATTTGATTGGTCCCCCTCTGCACTCCCTAAAAGATGTTGAATTTTCTTGCTCTTCCAACTCAGCCCCAAGAAAAATTTAACAGGTCATTGTAATAAATTAAGAAGTTATAAATTCTCTCAAACACATCCTTAGGCACAAGAGAGACCTNCTGATACTCACATGATTTCCATTTCACTAGTATCTGTGTCCCTGAAATTATAAACTCAACCTTTCATTTCTGAGGCAGTAAAATGTTTTTGAATCATCAGAAATCTTATCTTCTTTCACGAATAGATAAACTGCCCAATTTGAAAGGTATCTTGGAGGAAGAGCAGTTTAACTGCCGACTTTAGTTAGCATAACCTCATTCAAACTTGAATATCCTGCCGCATTGATGTTTTAGAAAAAATTAATCATGAATACCTCAGCTGCCTCACTGGAATAGATCAGCACCCAAGGTGTAGAGCCAAGCCAGCCTCTGATTATTCCTTCATCTGGGTTAAATGTCAAAGCTCCAACATTGAGTCTGGTCAGAATTTCTACTTGTCAAATTAGGAAAAGTTGAAGGATATAGGAAAGAGGTCAAGAGAAGAGGAAATTTTCCCAGGAGTTAATGATCAAGAAGAGGAATCACAGGAGAAAGAGAAAATCATAATAAGATAAAGAATGTTATTAAAGAAATGCATCTTATCTTACTTACGTAAATTAAATAGAAAGTTATGAAGAAAAAAGTTCTGTAAATCAAAGCAATGTTTTAATTATAAACTGTCTTACTCTGTAACTGATTGTGTTTGTGATTAAATGCTACTTTTTCATTGGGGTAATAGACAATTGGGGAGGAAGCTGTTCAGAAAATGCTCTATATCACTTACAGGAGAAAAATTGCTTTGTTTTGACATTTTTATATGTTCCATCTATTTAATTGTAAACCTGTAAGGTGCTAGCAATTGCGTTTAAGGGACAAATTGATTTTGATTCTCAGAAAAGGGTATTAAAATCATCTCGAATTATTCTAAATAAATCAACAATATGAGAGCATTGATGCCATTTCCAACGCGGTAAGTTAATTAAACAGAGAAACAGTTCTTTTAGTAGAACGCAATTATTACTCAAGTGATCACTTAACTATGGCCAAAGTCAGAATGTGTGATTCTCCAGAGGGATAATATATGTCAGCTACAATAAGCTAACTTTTATTGTGTGTAGGCAGCAAAGAAAAGATATGGTAATATCTTTCAATTCAGATTTGTTTTCACAAGAACATCTTAAGTCGCAATTTCTGATGATTTAGAGTTCATTAAAATCGAGCTGTATTTCTCTTCCAATTACTTTACCGCGTTCAATGTAGAGGCAATTTAGATGAGCTGTGATATAATTTTACAAAAATTTATTCAATAAGAAGTAAAACCGCATATGTGGTTTTACTTCTATATAGATATATATCTCATTAGCCAAAAATTTTAGCTATTAAACGATAAAGTAAACGATAAGCAATGGACAAACGCGAGATATATATTTCAATTAGCACGCTAAATTAATTGAAAAGGCGAAAATATGGGTTTGCGAGTGTTAATTCGATGTATAATGAACAAAAGGAGCAATTTCACAGCAAATACTTCGTCAACGTAAGAAAAAATAATTAACTATTAAAATGATCTATTCCAGAGTCAGGCCGAGAAGAAACAGGGTTTGGTACTAAGTTTTCATGCGAATTGTCGCGAAGGAAATTTTTTTAATATTCAACATCATTTAAGGACGAATTACAGCCTAGATAATAAAAAGGATCGCTGATAGTGTATCAAAGAGTAGAAGGGCTAACTTATTCAAGGCATAAAATATAAAGTTTCTGCTGAACCAAGGAGACTTGAAAAGCAAGAGGCTATATCTAGCTATCTATAGCTATCACAGTTCTCGGATCGGATAATTATTCATCAGTATTGAGATTTCATCGATTCTCATTCTGAATCAGTAACTATTATATTGTTACGATAAAAACAGATTTACGGCGAAACTACGTGGAAACACGATACTGCAAATGTTCTCCGCATTATCAGAGGCATACTCCTGGGATTACGAAAGGGACGTCTCCTTTTATTATCTGTATTGTTATTAGATCCCAATTACACTTACTACACCCAATTTTTAAAACGCTTATTATCAAAAAAGTGCCACGTAAACCAATAAGTACTGAACTACATAATTTATATTAAGTAAAGGATTAAAATTTTTCAATTGAATTGAATTGAATTGAAAAATTAATTTTCTCTTAATTACAAACACTGAGCAGGTTATTAAGTTACGTTTTAAGTTACATTTTTTATCGCAATTCCACTACTTTATCGGAGAGAAAAGCAGTAATAGATGTTATCAAGTTTGAATAACAGTTCAATAAGTTAAATTATTGCGAAACAGAAGAAGAGAGGTTAATTAAAAAGCAAGGATTGAATAAGCTTGGAAGTTGAGGAAAAGGCTTGATGTAGTCAGCAGATTTACAACGCAAGGAATACTCAATTTATTGGCCGTTTGCTCAGTAAATTACCAGACATCCTCAGCAGCATACAGGTCAGTTGAGGTTAAAATTTTAGTTACCCAACTAAACCAAAAAGATTTCATATCAGACAAATGCCTGAAAGTTATGTAACGCTGAATATTTAATTCTCCGAATCCAACCAGTTCAGAATTATTGGTACTTCGCTAATAAACCTCGCTATCTTTTTAGTGCTTCTCTAGTGCTTAACAGTTTGATTAGGAAACTGATTCATTGGGTGCGATAACTTCAATTTCTTATGAGTTCTTGGATTGAGAAATTAACAGAGATACGGATTCATTTCTCAATTTCCTTCAATTAAACCATTGCTAACCTCAGGATTAAGTTCATAAATACGATACATTTGCGATATCTATTTTCCGTGATGCAAAAAAATCCAGATATATATTTTTAATATCTGAATTTTTTTGCAAATCTTTTTTGCAATTCTTTTTGCAAATTTTTTATCAAAGTTTCACCCGTCTTAAGACGCAAAATAGGACTAATCTGCATTGGTCTAGCTTACAAGTAGGGGGTGATTTACGTAAGCTATCAGAGGCGCAAAGATCACATTGAGGCTCCTACTAGGAATTATGAGTGAAAATTCAAATGTTTTCATAAAATATACGAATAAACATCCCATGGAAACATCAGTCGCTTCACTACGGCAAGAATAGACAAACAAGCTTTGAATGAAATTACGTGGCATTTCCATAAATTACAATGAATGTTTGATAGACTTCAAACTATATAGTGAAATAAACAAGGCAATATATCCTATAAAATAATATGATGCACTTAAGTTACTCAATAAATATAAAAGCCTTTCTTGAAGCGAAAAGCAGAACAATTAGTTATTCAGAATTTATTAGCAGTCTGTCTTACTGAGGCCTCGCCTATTGCGCATAATTATAAATCCGTCTCAGCTTACAAGAGAAGACATATACGCAACTTGTCTAACGAAGTAAATAGCGAATGGTTTCAAAGAGCCTCGTCTGGAAGTAGATTAGAAGACCCATCACAAATAACAGAAATTAAAAAATAAGAATAACAACTTGCCGTCATGTTCCACGTTGATTTCAATGGTATTTCCGATAATGGGAAGAGCAGGCGGCCCTGGAATCTTTTCTATCAGTTCGACGAGTCGCGCCCTCCGCCTCTTGTATCTGAATATTCCAATCGCAGCAGCGCATATTAATGATATGATCACAAATGTGGCCACAAGTGATGGGAGAGAATGGGAGGGAATCAGAGACAGGGTGCTGGACCACGCAGTCATGGTCGCCTTCTTCTGAAACCTGCGGAAGAAAAAGGTTCAATCAGGCAATTTATAGGGGTACGGAGCAGCACGGAAGTTTTCTCACTGAAGCGTGAATGATAGGCATCTTCGGTACATTCAGAAGGGTCCAACATACACATCTGCGAGTTTATCTTCCAATTGACGTACGAAATAAGCACAACAACGGACGAATTCACGGCTTTCGTTAGCTGTTTCCATATTCACCAATGCCATTACACAATCTACCGTCTACGTCAAGTGAACTTTTATTTGACTGGTAATAATAATAATAANTATGTAATCTTAAAGTTATGCTTCATTACACACTTGTTCTAAGAATTGTAAAATACTCAGTTGGTCATTAATATTGAAAGACTGTTAAAAATTGTAAGATTTTTTTACCCTGTAAATATTGATATTTTTGCTACAGACCAGAAAATCAAGTGTGGGTGTATATGTTTATATATACATACATACATACATATACACACACATGAAATAAAAATTTGACATCGCAGCACGATGTCTTCAGCCAATCTCCTTGAATTATGCATTATAATTTTCATAGTAATTTTAACTGTTGATTCCGAGGTCCAATTAATAGCGGTCCATTAAATGTGAGCTTTTATTCCACTGAATGCTTACCACAATCACCCAAGATAAAACAGATAAGAGAGTAGATTTCATTCACAGGTTTAAAACTTTAAGTATCGTTACTCGGACGTAAATTCTAAAAAATTAAACTAAGAAAAGTTCTGGTATGTAATTTTGCTCAATTCACACGTGATTTAATAATTAATTCTGTTCTAAGGAATGTAATTTTTCGATGCATAAGTTTCCTCTTCGACAACCTACTCCAAGATCATCAATATTTTCCTTATTCTAACGATTTTGAACTTGGAAATTTCACCCGAAGAATAGAGAAAGTTTTTAATAGCATAGAGAAAAGTGAAAAGGTAATTCACAAGTTGACGAAACGTCTTTGGTCGTAACGTCGTAAACTAATTAATTAGTCATAAAACGAGGAATATGTAAACTTCGAATTGGAACGAGACCGATATAAATTCCAAGGATATAGCCTCGGCAGGAACAATTTAGGCGAAACATTCTGAGAAAGAAAGGTCCGGTTGAACTAGAACTTTATAAAAATCAGTTTCGAATATTGAATAAAGAGGAGCTGAGGTTCTAACTCATGGAAGGTTATTCTTTCCTTTTTGGCTTGTATGCCATAACATTTCGTATTTGGGCCAGTTTCACGAACAATGAGGCAAGAAAAATTTATATCAAACACACCATTATCAACTTCGATAAAAAGTTGTGAGAACTCTTCCTAATTTCCAGATTTGATCCTCCGTTAAGTAAAGCAATTATCCGAAGATTGGAATGGCGAGTTTGTTATGGATACTGACTTATTCCTCTGACTTGGAAACCTCTCAGAAAAGAATTGATAAATAACGACATTTCATTTTATTACATCAGCACATTCGCATTTGAACGTTTTCAGACATTTTCAGTTTCTTTTTAATTCCTCCCTCTCAGACGCAATGATTTCCGAGATTTATAAATTCCGAGAAATTAGAAAAAAACTCAGATATTTAAAATTTTATGGGTCTCCAGAAACATTTTCATTGCATACTCAAACTATACACTTACATTACTATAAGCGTGTACAGATAAAAATGGCGACAAATATAAAATTAAGGCCCCGATTTCTACCAACGAGAGGACAGATAATATCGCAATCGCTTTGGAAATGGGCAACTTCGAGCAAACATAATTTTAAGACAAAACTGATCTTACAGAAACTTCGCGAGTTTCAATAGGTCAAGAAGATGCTTTACTCGAGCATCGCTGCGCCAAAGTGTGCTGAATGCTATTCCACTGACGTTCCGCGACTCTTTGCAGGTGGAAATTATTCGTCGACTGAAATGAGCGGTGAATAACCCAAGTGGACAAACGCGATTCGACATAATTACTCAGTAACGTGACGGAGTTCGACAAGACCATGGAGTGATTCGAGAGTCATGCACGAAGAAAGGAACCACCAAATCGCATTAGAAGCTGTTATGTAATAGAAACTGTTAGAATAACCAATTGTCACTGGGAAAAACAAGAGATTTTGAGGCAATTATAAGCTGGATAATTGACTGGCCTCTTATGTTTGAGTTTTCGAAAAAGGCTTCGTCATCAGGATTAATTCTGTGAATTCCTTGAGGTTTTAGGGAAGGGCCGCAAATTGGGTTAGTCGAAAGCCTCCGAAATTCATTCTGCTTGCAGATATCACCCAAAAGGGGTCTATGATTTGTTTACTTTTATCATTCATTAAGCATTGTTGGGAAGGAATAACAATACTTCGCATTAATAACTATTTTCATAAGTTTAGCGTCATAATATAACACTCTTAAATTTACTTTATTCTGCTTGTGAAGGTATGTACAAACGGGGCCTAAGATTTTAAGTGTTGATGATAGCTATCACTGGAAGTAACTTCCTTTATAACTTTAGAACAACTAAAAATCATTTATAATAGCTTCCAATTCTGAGATAGATTAGATAACCTGCAAAACGAGTTTTTGCTGTCTAAATTTGAAAACAGCAACAAATATGAACTCAAAATCCGTGAAATATTCGATTGTATTTAAATGAGAAACCCTAGAGCACTTATTTCTACTTCCAGTGAAGATGGATTAAATGTGTCAATATTTATTAATTTAATAAGCACGCGGGGAAAAGTTTAAACAAGGAAAAATGGCATCCGTAAATGTTTCTGAATCACCTCGCGGTATGCCTCTCGATCGAAATAACGTTTTTGCTCAACTACGCATTATAATTTGATAAGCATGAACTGTCAACGGAATGTCAATCGCAAGGAAGTTGTTATCCTGCGGTCACTCGAAAGCGCAAGTCAAGGCGAAGGTGATTTGAGCAATGAAAGACTATAAATACAATTTGTTTTGATTACGGAAACTGAAGATTAGAGTTCCTTAGATTATAACGAAAGTTCAGCATTGCGTCAATCTCATTGATGTAAACAAACGTCGGATTCCGAAAACGATAATATGCTGATAATCACAAAATTGCGATAGACGCTATTTATCTACTTTTTCTTCCTGAAGACAACTCTTATTTATACATAAACCCGGTGCACAACACGCAAAAGACTTCTTAACATTAAGTTTGAAATAATGGCGAGGCCTTACGGGACTTAATTCATAACTAAGAGTTTCCTACTTACTTTATCGTTCTAATTCTTTGTGCAATTCAATTTCTTGGTTTTTCGCAATACCTCTTCCTTCGAATTATCCGCGAAATGCGGGAAATTACTCTGGAAGTTGGAATTCAATAGGACTGAGCATACGTAAACCACATTAAAACATTTATCGGACCTCGAGCAAAATAATTTTTTCGAATTTTGAGCACTTGTGTTTCACTCCATCAAATAATTTTCCGAAAATACTCGAAAATAAATACCATTCTGAATAATATGTTCGATTTCTAATTACTGCATAACCCTGTCCAATTTCATTTTATCTTCAAAACTTTTGCGATATCAAAGTTGAAGAAACGGTCTGAATCCCGAAATCAAAAGGAATTTAGATATGGATTGATTTTTAATGGTAGGAAGAGACGAGATTTTTTTGAGTAATATAGTTCTATAAAAAGTATGTTTTTACTATGTAAACCTTAAAATTCATACTAAATACTTATAATCTGTTAAATTTAAATAACAGGGCAATTAATATTAGTGCATCATTTAATATAACTTTATTATCATGACCTCATTCTTGCCATTAAAATCTTAACTCCTCTATAATTACTCCTAAGATAAATTAGCTGAAGATGTTAATGAACTATCAAATTGCATTAAGAAAGGAAATGCTCCCTTTACAAAAGAATAAGCTTGGTTCCCATTCTTATAACTAGAAAAATTATCAAAAGCGATACAAAATACAGGTTATGTTAAAATAATAAATAGAGTTTCCACGGCAGTTTCTTGCAATTTAATCGACTTTCAAAGTTTTCGTAACTTTCCTATCTTTTCAACAAGGACATAAATTATGCACAATCCAATTGATAATTATAGAGATCATTTTCAAAACTCATGAGATATATTCTTCACTCGGTCAAAATTATCGAGGAAAAGGAAATAGTTGGGCGTTAAAAACTTCAAAAACAGTTCCGCGTGGGAAAATCGTCCATCATTTTCCTTAAGAATAAGGATACTCAACAATGAAATAAACAATCATAAATACCCAATAGATACCAAACAAAGTAATAACGAAATCAAAAATAACTTTGTTGAAAGTTATGGACATACGTACACAAAATGAAATAAGAAACTGCCATGAAAACGATAAATGTTGAGATGTAAATTACCTTCGTGCACTTGATGGTACTCCTTTGATTTCCCAGAGAACACCAATCCAAGATGCTGGCGACAAGGAGAAGCACTCGGGACTGAAGCATTTCTTCTGCTGCCTTAGTATATATATGGGTTATTCGTGGCGTTTACTTTGGAGTGGGAGAGTGAGCGGTGGGGGAAGCGATGCACAATCCGCTTCGGGCGTCCATTTCCACTTTTCCGTAGGTGTTTATGGGCGAAGTGGCTGGACTCTACCCTTCTACGAGTCAAAAATCACGTATTCATCGCCGGCATTTACCCGGTGTCCTTAGGAAGCTGGTGTTACTTAGATGAATCTGGATTTGATTAGAATCATTTGCTCTCCATACAAGGCGGTGCTTCAAAGCAAGTCTAAAAATTACATAAATAACTGGTTTACGCGATTTGAAAATATTTGGAGTGCTTCTTCCGATACGCGTAAGAGCGACACAAAAGAAATATGCGGACTTAGCGGAATTTCTTAATGAATTGACGTTTCTAAATTTTTTTTCGGTTTCTCTTTTCAGGATTAGAGGTTTTTACGTAGAATACGCAGGAACTATTTTGTTAGAACTCTTTTTCTTTGATTATGCGATTCATTATTATTATTTTATTATATTATAATTAATTATTGTTAATTGTATTGTTACATATTACTTTTTGTTGCTTTATATTATTATTATAACTATTTTAGTTCTGTTAATTAATCAAAAATAACATATATCAACAACTTATTTCAAGATTTTATTTCGGTAGAATTACATCATCAGGATCCTTTTGCCTAAAAGTAGGTCGGGAAAAATTATCGCATGTTCTTTTTTTCGTTTCCATACGTGCCAAAAATGTTTATTTGCCCACAAGATATTTTGTTCCTATTCCAATCAACGAAAAAGAATCTCTTCAAAGTTTTGATTTTCCTCCGATAAAAGGTTGAAGGGTAATACCATGTTTTCTTTTTCATTGAAGTAATTGCTACGTATAATGTATTTTCATCGAATCAGCGTAAATTCTCTCATCTTCTGCCAATATTGGTGCTAAGAAAGCAATTTATGCGTTAGATAAATTAAAAACGGTTAGCAAAACTTAAGAGTATTTGATAGCTGTTTACTTGCGTCAATGGATGTAATAACTAAATAGATTTGACTGTCTATGGTGAAAGAGAAGAAGGACTAATTAACTACTAGTCCTTAAAACTACTTGTTCGCCCCCAAGTCGACTTAATAAGAAATATATTTTAATTTTATCCTTGGTACCTGCATGTAATAGCAGGGAAATGTTGCTGCACTGCAGAAATATCAGAGAGGTTGTGCTGAGACAATTACTTTTGGAATACTTTAATAGCAAGATAACCCAATATCAATTTAAATTAATACGCTGCCAGTCAACGTGTGGCGTGTGGAATGGGGTGTGAAAACACCGAAGTCCCCAATTTGCTATCTGATTTGTGTGCCTTGTACCAATTGGATAACGAATGTCTGTTCTCAGTTTCATCTCCCGGCATTTCTATGACGTCTGAATGCAAAAATCGCGTTCGCTGAGAGCGGAATCACAAATTCAATCATTCGTTGTTAAAATGATTCACCATAGGCCCTCGAGCAGACCCTCTCGTCCTCCCTCAGAGTTGGGAAACCTTGGCAAAGAGGAAAATGAAGTTTCAATAAGAAGTTTTCCATCGCGCTGTATTTTCGGATCGTAGTCGAGATTATGCAAAGCTTGATTGGCATTTGAGGAATAATTCTCACGTGTACGAAAACGCAGTCTAATATTGGTGTATAACACTTGAATATATAACTTGAAGCCACGTTAGTGAATATTCCTTCGGCACACGAATAACAGCAACAGCAAAACGTTAAACTTAAAAGAGATTATAATCATAACCACGATTAATATCTTTGAATGTTTGCCCACTTAAAAAAATGCTCCGGTGTGCCGTCTCACTGGATTTGGTTCAAGTAGAAGTGAATGAAGAATGAAGCAGGAGTGAGTAATTTTTCATATAACTACAATAAAATCGGATTCCCTTCCTTTTATGCTAAGCAAGATACCGAATGGTGTGGATATATGGCTATTGGAGGAAAATGAGCAGCATTTACGATTAAACTGGATGATAAACACATCGAATAAATGGGGAGATTCGAGTATCTAGGGAATATGACAACTGATAATATGCTAGGTTCATCAAACAGACAGGAAGTTACTCTGCGGACCATAAAGCAAGGAATCGAGAAAGAGCCAAATTTTAAACATTAATTACATAAATGTTAAACATGGAGTAAGGCATTATATGTAATTAATGCCTTACTCCATTGTTTAACATTTACGCTATCCAGCATTACTCATACCTACGTAAGTAGCTTTCGTTCATACTACCACAGCCATAAACGGGACCTTCAGAGTAAGTCCCACAGCAAAGAAGCCCAATATGCATTGATTTCGTTGCATACAGAGGCGTTGACATAAAATAATTGATAAGTCAAATGGAACAATTCAAAGCCGTCTAATGACTGCTTTGAATTGTTCCATCAGTTCAAAAGCTCTGCTCTAGAGGTACGAAACAAAGAACCTCGATCATGTGCGATAACTCAATTTCCCTCCGAAGAATTTTCGCTACGTTGCCTTTAAATAACCCTCGAATGGAGACATATTTATATTTTTCCCTCACAAACAACCAAAAATCACTCTCTCTTGCACTCTTTGAGGCGACGGCCTGTGCGAAATCACTCTCACTGAGAGCAAGAAAGTGCCCATGCATTTCCCAGCTAAGTACAGAAATACCACGAAAACAAAGGAAATTCCCTTTCACCTTCCCTCATTTTCCTGTTCCGTCGCGTGGTCTCCTCCTCGAGGTTCAGTCATTTTCACCGGCCAAAGTAAAGTTTGCATTAGAGTTTTAATTCGAGACGACTAGAGAAGGTAATGAAGTTTAGAGAAAATAGATATCCATAGATGAAGACGATCTAAAATAGCAGAATTTAAGGATAAAACAAACAAGTAAACATTCGTCATGTCCCTAACGACCAATGAGTTATATCAGCGGCTAACTTTGGTAAAGATTTGGTAATTGTTATTGGGATTAATATTCTCCTACATATTTTTGTATTTTTTTCCCAACACGTCGCCTATACTCGAAAACTGTAGACAGAGAGCCTTGTTTGGTGAATGCAGAATTGGAAAAATTAAGAAATTATAAACCCTAAACCTCATAAATACCAACTTGCTCGATCGCTTGATTTCAATCTTTAACTATGTTTCTTTTTATTAAATCCAGCGATTTACTGTGATTACTTCGTAGTTGTAAAAGTCGACTCAAGTTCTGCACGTAAGTACATCGGAAACGAAAAGAATTTTCTTACTCGAATTGAAAATGCTTTCTCATTATGAAGAATGTTACGGAAAGCCATATATTTGGTCCTCCTGAAGTCTCGTGAAAGTTAAACTCACCTGCTTACCTATTCTTTACTTCCTGAAAGTTCTAACACTTACTTAATCACAATAACACAAATTGATTATATTTGTACTATTCCACAGCGGTTTTAATGTAGCACGACCGGGTTTCGACGTATTCACGTCATCATCAGGTGGCTCAGAAACTAAAACTAAAACAGTAGCCTAAATATCCATAGAAGAATGACGAGGGAGGGGGGGTGGTTGTAAAAGGAGGAATGCCGCAAGGATGTAGGGTAGGGCAAGGGACCGGAGGTCCGAATGGGCGAAGGAGTCATTTGAGAGGTGGAGGCGGGGGTAAGGAAGGGAATAAGCATGTGAGGAGGATTGAAGGATTCTCCGAAAACAGATATTCGTTACTGAGGGTGTGGGAGTGATGCAGATGGTGCAGGATTTGAAATTTTTCTAATGCATCCATTTTTGGTCCTTTGGGGCATGACTGGAGGATGGTAGGTGAGAAATCAGAGCCGTGGTTATTTTGGATTAGATGGTTGGCAAAATGAGATCGGAGTGGGGCTTTATTTTTGAATGCATTTTTATGCTCTTTACACCTGATTAAAATGTTCCTCCCGCTCTGGCCGATATATATATTATTGCAGTCTCTACATTGGATTCTATAAATACCGGGTTTATATAGAGGATCTAATCGATCTTTGGAGTTGCACAAAAGGGATCTCAAGTTAAAACGGCTGTAGTATGCAATGCGAAGATCTGACGTGGGCAATGCATTTTGAATTTGGTGTGAGATTCTGCTGTTGAAATTTAATTTTACCCACCTTGGGGGGTTCAGAGGGATAGTTGGGGATGGGTTAAAAATTGCCTTAAGAGCTATTTTTCGTCTATGGCGGGTGAGTAGTTTGTTAATGAGGGAAGGTGCGTAGCCATTGTTGGAGGCAAGGGTGAAGATCGTTTTTAATTCGATTTGGAAGTCGTTGGGGGACATAGGGATGTTGAGTAACCGGTGGATGAGGGAGTGAAAGGAGGCTAGTTTGTGTGAGTGATGATGGTTGGATGAGGCAGGGATGACATGATCGGTATATGTTGGTTTTCTGTATATAGCAAATTTTATCGAATTATCTGTGATGGTTAGGGTAAGGTCTAGGAAATTTAGAGAGTGGTTTGTTTCAATTTCGGAGGTGAAGGTCATGGATGGGTGGAGGGAGTTTAGCAGGTTAACTAATTGCACAATTTGTCTATCTGAGCCCTTCCATATGCACAAAATGTCGTCAACATATCGTTTCCACATCACGATGTTTGGTAACAGAGGGGATTTACAATTGAAAAAGTTGGTTTCTAGATTATCTAAAAATATGTCCGCTAGGATGGGTGATAACGGAGAACCCATGGTGAGTCCGTTATTTTGGCGATAGAAGCGGCCATTGAAGAGGAAATAGTTCTGATCTGTACACAATTTCACCAATTTCTTGAGTTCACTTGCGTAGATTCTGTCCACATTATTATAGATAAGAGTTTTTTCGATAATTTCCAGGGTTTCATCAGCCGGAACATTAGTAAAAAGGTTTTTAATATCGAAGGAGACGAGTTTGCAGTTTGGGGGTAAGGGAACTTCACTTATTATCTTCGTAAGGTCCAAGGAGTTTTTGATAGTGTATTTGGGATTGAAAAAACCTAAATTACACAGGATGCGGTTGATATGGGTTGCTAGCTGGTGTGTTGGTGAGGATACCGCCGATACTACGGGGCGAATAGGGACACTGGGTTTATGTACTTTCGGGAGGCCGTATAGTCTCGGTGGGAGGGGGTTTGCACAAGTCACTTTCCGTTTGGTGAGATTGTCTAGCAGTAAGGAGTCAGATATTGTTTTCTTGACAATTCTAATCGTAACAGAATAGCTATCGAAGAAAGCAGAGAGTTGTCAACATCTATAACCATAACGTAGCACCTAAAACTAAACAGCAAACTAATGGCTTTTTGAGCTTACATGCTATGCATAAAAATAGTTACTTATATCCTAAGCCCTTATTCGTTAAAATAGTAAATCATAAACAAAACTCCACGGATTGGAAGAAAATACACGCAAAATGTATTACTTATGGAGTGCTTAAGTAAACATAGATTAGATTGTTTTATACAGCATTCTTTGCAAATATATTCGCATTCTGCTTTGACTTCTAAAATGATAACCAATAGGATATTTATTACGTCATAAAAACGATTATACAAAGATGGCATGTTAAATAATTTAATGGAATATCACAAATACCACATCTATATGACGCCAATAAATTCTTCTACTCTCTCGCATAACCTATCGCTGGATTTTCTATCTTATTATTAACATGTCTCAAAGTAATGTGCAAGTTTGCAAGATTTTCAACTTCAATGTCAAGAGTCCGAATTGATAGACAAAAAGTTACTCATTCATCTCCATGAGTTCATTGCGGTGCTACGTATGTTTGTTGCCCCTGCGATTCATCACTACAAATTGTTCGTGACTGTAATAGTTAAAATCTCTGAATTATTTCCTCCATTTCGTATCGTCAATTGCTTTTAAATGGGTCTAAATACACATGCATTCTTATGGGAAAATGCATGAACTCGGAATCAACAATCGCATTGGTCGTCAGGGACGGGTTGTTTATAACCTCAAAATTTCACAAAATATTCGCATATTTTATCTAAATTCTCGCAACTTTGAATCGAAAGCGATATTCCACGACTATAATAAGAATCTGTATTAAATTTCCTTTCTATTGGTACTTATTTTGATTTTATACTACTATTCCTTCTAATTTAATTTTGCAGAAGAAATAAAGTCTGTAACCGATAAAATCGAACTTTACGTGTATTTCTTATGGAAACCTATCTGAACGATCTTAGATCAAACCCAGAAAAGTTATCAAATAAAAATATGACAGTGCTTCCTTCTGGGTCTCAGAGAACACGTATGCAAAATTTGACGCCAATCGGACGAATGGTGTGGACTCCAATCGCGGACAAACAAACAGACACACAAACCCACAGAATTTCTGCTTTATATACATACAATACATAGATTACTCAGAAGGGGTTCGAAAGAAAAAGGGCGATAAGCCTGCTGGGGATCGTAATAAGAATTGCTACTGTTATGATTTTCTGATTTACTCGTTAAAAACAAAAGCAGAATATGGATTTCACAGTGGAAATAATAAGAGAAAAAACAAAGAAGAAAAATCTCATTGAAATCATAATTCATGTCTTTATAGGACTTACTTGACGTGCCTTATAATATCTCAATATTAATCAAAGCAAAAATACGTCCAACATCAATAAATCATCCGAAATCATTATCGAAGTTTTTTTAAGCCAAGAATTTAGTATCTTACGCCATAAAATTGCGATCTTGGAGACGCGAAACAGAAGAACAACATTTCGCCTTAAACATGACCTCAGTAGCATATGTGTGGTTTGACTTCATTCACATGCGAAAGACCTCATTCGAAATGCACTTGTATTCCAAATATTGAGCATTATTCTCTTACATGTTTCAATTGACTCTTTTTCGGGCGAAAATCGTCTGCAATAAGGAAACCCCAAAACTGCTCATCGTTTTTTATTTCCGGATGACCTCCAGATGGTAGTACAGCTGTCTGCCTAATGACTAATACGATTAGGGATTGCGCCATTCTGCAGTCGAAAAATTCGAAGATCAGAGAAATGGGGGCAATGAAAGCCACTTACTTAAAATTAGTCCTTCGAGCAAATTACGAAATCCAAGTAAACAAAACGAGCGATTAATGTGGGAGAAGGTATGGATCCAGCACAAATTATTTAGAGGCCGCAACTCTCGGCAATTCACTCCCAAAATCGCCTTCCTCGTAATACACTATTTACATTTCGTTTTAAAAGACTGAAGTTATCGTGAAAACAAATCCTAAAATATATATATAGGAACAATATGTAACCAATGAAGATGCACACTATCGCAAATTTCGGTTAAAGCATAATTCCGTTTCATTAATACCGTCCGTTCCTTAGAAGTGTTGGCCTTCGTTTATTGATACTGATTGAATTTTACCGTAAACGTCATAACTTTACACATTGCGAGTAATCACGAAAATACATTTAAATGGTAAATAAATAATGCTTTGAGTTAATCGTGGACAGAAAATACTGACAGTGGATTAACTGAGCTCCTTCGAAGCTTTCACTAGGTCGTGTATTTGTCAGTTATGAAATAATCATTTCTCGGCAATTCGGCATGAAGGTAATTAAGACAAACTTATACAGTCTTATTATGATTATCATGTACATTTTTTCCCTTCGGGTTTTCTGTATTTGAACTATTTCCTTCCTCTGAGAGGTTGACTCAATTTCAACAATTTAGTCCGACAAATATTTTTCAATAAACGTAAACAATAAAGTCGGATTTGTCCCAAAGTTTGCATATTGATATGGGGTTTGACAATCTGATGGATTTTATATCCATAACTGCCCTTAGCACGGAGGAAACGTGCGAGTCAAGAATCATATAACTTAAGCACAGAGAACAGGGCTGATAAAAACTTAAATATCAGTAACGTAAATAATTGGAGAGCATACACAATGTGGAATGCACTTTCCGGTTAAACTTAAATATATCGTAGGAAGAGAGTACAGCTGGATTTAAACTGAATCTATCCTCCGACATATTTTGCGGAAGCTTACGGAGCATTGCGGAAGGTCAAGGACTGCCTTTACGCAAAACAGATCTTTTCTCGCGCTCTATCATAATAGGCCTTATTCCAGTCATAGTTCGACGATAAACTCTTGTGTATCTCTTTAAGAATTGTCATAGAAACGTGCACGTCTTTGTGGAATCGAGGAAAAACATTTTTGAGCCTTCAAGACTAATATTTTTTTCGATTTAAGTTACCTGAATCGTCATCGTATTTATGTTCTCATGATCATTAAAATAATATCTCTATTAAATACATTGAATTCCACATAGGTTATGTGCAACACCTTTCCTATAACTTTTCATGATGAAATATCATCGAATGGTACGAAATCATAATAATCATATTTGGATATAAAAACTTCAGATTGAACATCATCAATGAAACTGTTAAGGAAACTTCACAGCATACACCAGGAAAGCACTAAATCTTTCATCAATGAAACTTCCAAGAATATGAAAATATACCAACAGTTCTGAATGTAGAATAAATTATCGATTTTCCCTTAATTTCCTTAGCATTCCCTTAACAGTGTGAGAGAGACGCGGCACGGTCGTTCAGTGGTTAGAATACCTGCCCGGATAGTGGGAGACCTGGGTTCGAGTCCCAGTCGTGTCGCTATTTTTCACACTTGTTATTCCTTTGGGAATTATCGATTTGTTATTTTAATTTTAGCTTCTAAAAGTATCAGGCAGCTTCATTATTTTTTTATGATTCTTTAAAAACACTGGATTTTGTTCCCCAAATATCCTTTCACTGTTAACCTTGTCGATTGCAAGGTATATTATTACAATATTTAGGAGAAACTGTACGTTCAAAATTTATTTTCTACTAGTCATTCTTATATTTTCAAAAGAAAATCAACATATACACTCAAATTCAACTATCATATATATAAAAAGCAAATGACTGTCCGTCCGTCCCTCTATTTATCTCAGAAACGGCTTGACTTAGAGATCTGAAACAAACTGCATTGTGTTTCTACGATACTGAAACCCACAGGAAAACTATTCTCATCTCTGTAAGGCCCGGGTTCGAACCCAGAAGCACAAAATATGTTTCCATAAGAGATGTACGTAAATTACGTTTTCATGACTTGCAGAGGTCGTTTCTTTTACAAAATTAAATTAGCAGCAATGGTCCTACGAAATTGATAAAAGTGTCACAAGAAAGGAAAATAATCACAGAATCTTATTTTAGTCATGAATCATTCGTATAATTTAGAAATTGCATCGAGTAACCAGCAATATTGCTTTATGAATGTCAAAGCAAATGAGAGAAGGGACTCCCGTGAATTCAGGGAAATTCGATGACTTAAGAGTAGGGAGTAATCTATTTTAGTCTATCTCTTACTCAATGTTCTAACACTTATCTTGAGATCTTGTTCTAACAAGAAGAAGTCTTTCCTTATTAGTGAATCCAGTAATACTAACGAAAAAAACATTTTCTAGGGGTTATAAGTCACTCTTTTCGAGATAACTCGGAAAGATAGTCATAGATTCACAAATAAAGTTTTCGAGATACTAATAAGTTTATGTGTGTAAGAGTTTTCCTTGCATTCTTTAATATACTTTTTCTGTAAGACTTGAGCTTACCTCTTCATAGAAATTAAAATCTTATTTAGAAGTAAACAATTCCGAATTAAACCGATCCATGCGCTATAATCCTCAGTTTATGCTATCTCACGGTGATGCTCCATACTGGCAAAAGGAAATGCAGTAAGTTTATAGTTAGGTTCCATGTGGTTTTCCAGGGTGAACTATTTGACTTTCTCAGTGTTGAATTTAACCAACTTGTTCAGTTAAAGGTCCAATTCAACTTTGATTTCGTAGAAGCAAGGTTACCTGTTATTATGAAATTACTGATTGAAAGGAACGTAGGACATTCGTAGCAAATTCCTGGAGTTTCTAGAATCTACTTCGGGAGTAATACATCATAAGATAATCCAAGGGACCATATCAATTAGCTATGGCTCGAAATCACTTATCAGGTTGAAAGATGGTATTAAAGAACAACAATAATAAATATTTTCCCTCCAATACGCCAGTGACGTGTGAAGGTGCATCGACACTAATCTATTTTAAGTCTGTTCGCTTTTCGAAAACTCTGAGGAATAAATGACCAAAAGCTGCTTTCTGCCAAAGCTACTACTTCCTTGCAACGCTTTGTCTATTTATCATGGCGTTCTACCAGGAATCACTAACTTACCTTCTTCGATGAAATCTTTTCTGGTGACTTTTTTGGAAGCCTGATCTCCAAGAGGGCAATCCAAGTTAGAGACTTCGTCATATTCGAAACTCTTCGGTCGAATTTCCAAATATAAGCAGCTCGAACACCGAAAAGCAGTTGAGATGGAAGTCTAGATTTAAAAAATCGGAAATAGCATTCCTTCCAGTGAGGTGGGGAACTTGCCTTTAGCCACTTGTTGCATTTTCTATATCCACTGAAACATATCCTCATATCTGCGCTATTTTGTTTCTGTCTAACTTATTTACGTAATGTGAAAATAAAATTTAAAATAATTTGGTTTATTTAACAATTATATTCTTTTTCTTTAGGACGTATGACATCGATGTTGAAATATTTTGTGACCGGTATGCTTCTCAAATGAGTCCTAATGGTTACTTAAATAGCCGATGTATCGAATATCAAAAAAGTTCATGAAAAATGGAAGCCTTCTGATAAAGAAATGTTCCGCCACAAACATGCGTGTAGAGCCATCTGCCGACAGCTGAACTTCCAACAACTTAATTTCAATGAGAGGCTCGTTACGGTAACATATCATAAATCAATTATACTCTAATGAAGTATTAAAGGAAAGGAAGGTGTCTTAGTAGATTAAAAACCTACGGAAAATCCCAAAGGAATAACAAGTGTGAAAAATAGCGACACGACTGGGACTCGAACCCAGGTCTCCCACTTTCCGGGCAGGTATTCTAACCACTGAACACGGAAAGTGGGAGACCTGGGTTCGAGTCCCAGTCGTGTCGCTATTTTTCACACTTGTTATTCCTTCTAATGAAGTGCTCCACAATGGTCAAGGCTTTTTCCAAAAATCGAACACACATCCCGATTTACTATATATTGTGTATTTGTAAGAATATAAACATTTATAGGAAAATGTAAATGGGGTAAAACCCGTAATGAACATTATTATTACTAAAAAATCATAAGAGAGGTATAATGGGAACCATTTTAATGGAAACAGGTTTACCTTTCTCCTCTCTTTGCATTGTGTAACCTCTAAAGCGACTCATGCTTGAGGTAAAAACCTCTACAATCCTCAAACACTCAAGAAAGTTGCATTGTCACGCATTTCTTTGAAGCGTCTGGGGATGTTAACGTTATGGATAAAGCAAATCGTGCGTTTCCTTTAAAGACGTGGAATGGAAATTGTGGTGATTGGGTAATGTAGTCTGATAATAAACATAGCAGTTGATGACTGTCGGTAGTACTTTTATTCATTCTATTTTCCGATTGGTTATTGAGTCGCTTTAGCTATTTATCCTTGTTTATGTTCTTCGTTGCCTTAATTCGCCCTTCGCTTTTTGCCTTATTTGGATTGTTTCACATTTAGGATGTTAAACTCAATAAAATCCTTAAGGTAAAGATATAAGCGTTGCCACATAGCAACGCAATTACAAATAAATAAATGAAAAGAAATTCTTCACGGGTTATCATCCGGGCAAGTTCGTGGTTATTCACCGACGTTTCGGCATCGACCACTGATGCCATTTTCAAGGAATGCCGAGTATTTTGAGGTCCAGTATTTATACCCGTTGGTTGGTAACCGTAACTGTTTGCTCTCTCATTGGTCAAAATAAGCGATCTTCCTGTTGGTAGAAAGAAGCTATTTCTTATCCTCTGATTGGTGAAAATTTCAAAATACTCGGCATTCCTTGAAAATGGCATCAGTGGTCGATGCCGGAACGTCGGTGAATAACCACGAACTTACCCGGATGATAACCCGTGATGAATTTCTTTTCATTATTCACCGGGAAAGCAACAAATCTTATTTCAAATAAATAAATATTATACAAGAATGAGATACACAGTAATTTTCTTGTTAATTGTGTTTCAGAATTATCTCGTAGGCTTCAGAATGTAGTTTCTGCATGTTTTAGAATTATATCGTAGCCTTGAGCATTGGATTCCAACGGATTAATCAATCCGTTGGAAATAAACAGATGGATTGTGGATGCGTAATAAGTGGATGCAGATTAAATAGGATATTAGCATCCTCCCACACGATACTCATCAGTAACGCGGCTGAACGAGTCTCCTTCGAAGCGTCTCCACCCAACCGAATCCTGAGAAATCTCATTACGTCATCACAAACGTCAAATTCTTATAAATGTTCGTGCATTTGCTTTTCAGCATTGCTAACAAATGTTAACCTAGATAACCTTTCACGAACCGAAGTCTGGCAGTAACCTGAATACTTCGAAGGTGAGAACGAAGTCTCAATACAATTTATAGAAAAATTGATTAGGGATTGGAGACGTATAACCGCAGCAACAGCACGACCATAGATTCCAAATTAATGGGACTACTCTCACGATGTTTCGTTTCCGTGGACGTTAAATGCAAGACTCACGCTGACCATCCCTGTTTACACAAGGAAAACGAGGACAAGGTCCAGCTTGGTAAACAGCATCCCCATGGCATGGGAGTCGGTTAGGATGGATGAAAAGCATAAAAGTGAGATGGTAGACTTTGAGAGAGCACTGAATAAATGTGGTTGAGATGACAGTGAGAGAACTCAACGATCATCTCTTCCTCCTAATTTCTATGGCCACTCTACCTCATCTTCCATGTAAATCACGTTATTTCTAAGACTTGTATTTATGCGCCGCACAAAGTAGGCGTCGTTTGTAATTCCCACAATTTCTAACTATTAGAGAGACTTTAAAACGTACTTCAGCAGTGAACACTATGCATTAAGAAACTGAAGTTTCATCGCGCAATCAACGTAGGCATTCGAAATGTTTGATAACACGACAACGTTTTATCCTAAGGAGATAAACGTTTTCTCATTATTACTCCAGCGTAGGTGGAAATAAATTAATAAATGGACTCTTGGGGTTTGGAGAGAAACGTTTAACATAATCAGCTTGTACTGTAAGACTCTGAAGAGGAAATATATAATCGTCAAGTAATATAATGGAATGAGAGTTTGAGACATAATGAAAGTGTTGTGTGTTTTGCTATTGTGATTGTGTAACTAACTTTCCATCATACGATCATGATGTTCATTCATCGAAATAAGCGGGAAGTTCATCGGCAGTTGGTAAACAGACGCTCTTCCGGTCTCAGACAAGCATCGCACGTTGCAGTATGACTTACATCATGGAGAGGTTTATAGCGGCGGAGAATAATTTGTAATCCAACGAGGACGCGAGCAATATTTTACAGTAAGAGAGTTTATAAACTGCTCATGAAGGAAAAGAATAGGCAAAATTGCTGTTCTTGTTAGGAAACGATAGGAACGAAATATTACGGGATTTCTTCGAGCCGAAAAAAAAAACAACCGATGCCAAGAAATCTTGTCATTTTTAAGAGCCAATTGCCCACCCAAGCGCTCATTGTCAGAGACATTTAAAAATAATCCATTCGATCGAAACTGCAACTTTGAGCCTATCTCCACCTCTCCAAGTGCAGAAACATTTAACGTTAGGTTTAAAAACCAAGAGTAGTCTGAGCTTGAATTTGCGGCGAATTACGGAAACGTTCGCCGTATTACAAATTTGGTTCTTTTCTAGACCAAATTCTTAGAGATCAATGTTTTGGGATTTAGAAATCCACCAATCGTTGTATTTGGGGGGCGAATCGTTAAAATTTGAGAAGTAGGTAGAATCAGACTGCGTGCGAGAAAAGCCTACGCAAAACGTGGTGAACTGTGTGAAAAGATAACAGTTGATAACAAAGATGGCCGCAGCCGAGTTCTGCTTCGTCTGTAGTAAGGAACTAAACTTAAATTATTCCCACATTATATGCAGCAATTGTAACGAAAAAGTGAAAATAAAAATGTTATCGGCTGTAGAACTATTTTTATTAGGGTAGCAATCTAAATGCATATTTTTCATGAGTGTGAATGTCATTTGTTTTTCTTGATATTTGCATGCAGGGATGTTTTCCTTGTTTTTAAGTTTGTAATCACTTTGTGGCGCCCTACGCCACTCAATTGTATGCGTGCGACCGCCGCGCGGCGATTGTTTCCTGCGACATCCATTTTCTCTGACGTCAGCCGTCAATGCGCCTACGTCACTTTCGCTTTCAGCCGTCAACGCGACTACGTCACTTCGCCTTCAGCCGTCGACGCGTCACGTGCAGATCGCCCTCATCAGCGGTCACGCTTGTATCTCTACAGCCTGTTGCCATCTGCACTGTAGTAGTAGTAGTTGGTTTTAAGGTGCTTCGACAGCTGAGGTCATTTTGCACCTTGTCTAAAGTGATATGTAATCCACTAAAACCTGTTTTACTTCACCTTGGAAAAAAGGCAATTATACTCTAATGAAGTGCTCCACAATGGTCAAGGCTTTTTCCAAAAATCGAACACACATCCCGATTTACTATATATTGTGTATTTGTAAGAATATAAACATTTATAGGAAAATGTAAATGGGGTAAAACCCGTAATGAACATTATTATTACTAAAAAATCATAAGAGAGGTATAATGGGAACCATTTTAATGGAAACAGGTTTACCTTTCTCCTCTCTTTGCATTGTGTAACCTCTAAAGCGACTCATGCTTGAGGTAAAAACCTCTACAATCCTCAAACACTCAAGAAAGTTGCATTGTCACGCATTTCTTTGAAGCGTCTGGGGATGTTAACGTTATGGATAAAGCAAATCGTGCGTTTCCTTTAAAGACGTGGAATGGAAATTGTGGTGATTGGGTAATGTAGTCTGATAATAAACATAGCAGTTGATGACTGTCGGTAGTACTTTTATTCATTCTATTTTCCGATTGGTTATTGAGTCGCTTTAGCTATTTATCCTTGTTTATGTTCTTCGTTGCCTTAATTCGCCCTTCGCTTTTTGCCTTATTTGGATTGTTTCACATTTAGGATGTTAAACTCAATAAAATCCTTAAGGTAAAGATATAAGCGTTGCCACATAGCAACGCAATTACAAATAAATAAATGAAAAGAAATTCTTCACGGGTTATCATCCGGGCAAGTTCGTGGTTATTCACCGACGTTTCGGCATCGACCACTGATGCCATTTTCAAGGAATGCCGAGTATTTTGAGGTCCAGTATTTATACCCGTTGGTTGGTAACCGTAACTGTTTGCTCTCTCATTGGTCAAAATAAGCGATCTTCCTGTTGGTAGAAAGAAGCTATTTCTTATCCTCTGATTGGTGAAAATTTCAAAATACTCGGCATTCCTTGAAAATGGCATCAGTGGTCGATGCCGGAACGTCGGTGAATAACCACGAACTTACCCGGATGATAACCCGTGAAGAATTTCTTTTCATTTATTTATTTGTAATTGCGTTGCTATGTGGCAACGCTTATATCTTTACCTTAAGGATTTTATTGAGTTTAACATCCTAAATGTGAAACAATCCAAATAAGGCAAAAAGCGAAGGGCGAATTAAGGCAACGAAGAACATAAACAAGGATAAATAGCTAAAGCGACTCAATAACCAATCGGAAAATAGAATGAATAAAAGTACTACCGACAGTCATCAACTGCTATGTTTATTATCAGACTACATTACCCAATCACCACAATTTCCATTCCACGTCTTTAAAGGAAACGCACGATTTGCTTTATCCATAACGTTAACATCCCCAGACGCTTCAAAGAAATGCGTGACAATGCAACTTTCTTGAGTGTTTGAGGATTGTAGAGGTTTTTACCTCAAGCATGAGTCGCTTTAGAGGTTACACAATGCAAAGAGAGGAGAAAGGTAAACCTGTTTCCATTAAAATGGTTCCCATTATACCTCTCTTATGATTTTTTAGTAATAATAATGTTCATTACGGGTTTTACCCCATTTACATTTTCCTATAAATGTTTATATTCTTACAAATACACAATATATAGTAAATCGGGATGTGTGTTCGATTTTTGGAAAAAGCCTTGACCATTGTGGAGCACTTCATTAGAGTATAATTGATTTATGATATGTTACCGTAACGAGCCTCTCATTGAAATTAAGTTGTTGGAAGTTCAGCTGTCGGCAGATGGCTCTACACGCATGTTTGTGGCGGAACATTTCTTTATCAGAAGGCTTCCATTTTTCATGAACTTTTTTGATATTCGATACATCGGCTATTTAAGTAACCATTAGGACTCATTTGAGAAGCATACCGGTCACAAAATATTTCAACATCGATGTCATACGTCCTAAAGAAAAAGAATATAATTGTTAAATAAACCAAATTATTTTAAATTTTATTTTCACATTACGTAAATAAGTTAGACAGAAACAAAATAGCGCAGATATGAGGATATGTTTCAGTGGATATAGAAAATGCAACAAGTGGCTAAAGGCAAGTTCCCCACCTCACTGGAAGGATTGCTATTTCCGATTTTTTAAATCTAGACTTCCATCTCAACTGCTTTTCGGTGTTCGAGCTGCTTATATTTGGAAATTCGACCGAAGAGTTTCGAATATGACGAAGTCTCTAACTTGGATTGCCCTCTTGGAGATCAGGCTTCCAAAAAAGTCACCAGAAAAGATTTCATCGAAGAAGGTAAGTTAGTGATTCCTGGTAGAACGCCATGATAAATAGACAAAGCGTTGCAAGGAAGTAGTAGCTTTGGCAGAAAGCAGCTTTTGGTCATTTATTCCTCAGAGTTTTCGAAAAGCGAACAGACTTAAAATAGATTAGTGTCGATGCACCTTCACACGTCACTGGCGTATTGGAGGGAAAATATTTATTATTGTTGTTCTTTAATACCATCTTTCAACCTGATAAGTGATTTCGAGCCATAGCTAATTGATATGGTCCCTTGGATTATCTTATGATGTATTACTCCCGAAGTAGATTCTAGAAACTCCAGGAATTTGCTACGAATGTCCTACGTTCCTTTCAATCAGTAATTTCATAATAACAGGTAACCTTGCTTCTACGAAATCAAAGTTGAATTGGACCTTTAACTGAACAAGTTGGTTAAATTCAACACTGAGAAAGTCAAATAGTTCACCCTGGAAAACCACATGGAACCTAACTATAAACTTACTGCATTTCCTTTTGCCAGTATGGAGCATCACCGTGAGATAGCATAAACTGAGGATTATAGCGCATGGATCGGTTTAATTCGGAATTGTTTACTTCTAAATAAGATTTTAATTTCTATGAAGAGGTAAGCTCAAGTCTTACAGAAAAAGTATATTAAAGAATGCAAGGAAAACTCTTACACACATAAACTTATTTGTATCTCGAAAACTTTATTTGTGAATCTATGACTATCTTTCCGAGTTATCTCGAAAAGAGTGACATAACCCCTAGAAAATGTTTTTTTCGTTAGTATTACTGGATTCACTAATAAGGAAAGACTTCTTCTTGTTAGAACAAGATCTCAAGATAAGTGTTAGAACATTGAGTAAGAGATAGACTAAAATAGATTACTCCCTACTCTTAAGTCATCGAATTTCCCTGAATTCACGGGAGTCCCTTCTCTCATTTGCTTTGACATTCATAAAGCAATATTGCTGGTTACTCGATGCAATTTCTAAATTATACGAATGATTCATGACTAAAATAAGATTCTGTGATTATTTTCCTTTCTTGTGACACTTTTATCAATTTCGTAGGACCATTGCTGCTAATTTAATTTTGTAAAAGAAACGACCTCTGCAAGTCATGAAAACGTAATTTACGTACATCTCTTATGGAAACATATTTTGTGCTTCTGGGTTCGAACCCGGGCCTTACAGAGATGAGAATAGTTTTCCTGTGGGTTTCAGTATCGTAGAAACACAATGCAGTTTGTTTCAGATCTCTAAGTCAAGCCGTTTCTGAGATAAATAGAGGGACGGACAGACGG